>CAUZXS010004928.1:110000-222500 GCA_963585895.1 Sepioteuthis lessoniana
AGCCGAGCATTCGATTTGCTGTTGATATATATGTATATATATACGTATTTTCCATGAATAATGTTTGATTTATGTGATTATTACTAACTGCTGTGAGTTAAATATCAGAGAGAAAGAAATTGGAATATGTCGTTAAATGAAAATTTTAAAACATACTTTTTTCTCAAAATATGCTCTGGACTCATTGTGGTAGATTGATTCACCGGGGCTCCGTGCTGGACTGCGAGATGACATTGAGCGAGTTAGAACTCCAGGCTGTTACGTTTACTTTCGGCCAAATACCCTTGGGAAAGATGAACCCCTTATCTACCTAGCAATGCGGGAAAATAGTACCGCTACTGTTCTTCTACAGGGAGGGGTTTTACATTAAGTAAACCACTAAGGTTGATATGCTATTACCAAGGAGGAAGCCCAAATTCATAACTAAACATCTATCCTTATTTGTTCCTCTCCATCCATACATTGATTCTGCTCTGTCCACACACACACACACACACACACACACACACATATATATATATATATATATATATATATCTTTTAAAATATCTATCATGATAGAGCTTATATATATATATATATATATATATATATATATATATATATATATCAACAGACTATTATAGATAGATATTTGATTAGATATGGATTGATATATACCTACATAGAACAGTAGAAATAAATATACAACAGTATCGTGACATAGTGTCTAATGTGGTGATCTGCGAAATGGTCGTAGTAGTAGTAGTTGTTGCAGTAGTAGTAAGCCATAGATAGATAGATATAAACATACGAGGATAGATAGAAATTAAAAGACCAACATAGATAGATAGATAGATAGATAGATAGATATGAACATACAGGGATCGGTAGGAATGAAAAAAAACTAACTTACAGATAGATGGATAGATATGAACATACAAGGTGAAATAGAAATGAAAAGACCAACATAGATAAATGGATAGTTAAATAGTTGTGAACATTATTTTTTGGTTTCTTTTTGATCTTGTGTCTGAATACACGGTAAAAAAAAATTCTTTTCTTTGGAACATTTGCAAACACCTTCATGGTGATAAATAAAAATCGGAAAATAGACTCTAAATTTAATCATTTAGGACAGAAGGTTACAATAGTTTGATTCAAGATTCGATTCCTTTATCTACAAACTTTGAAAAAAAATGTTAACGACTAAGCTGACACGTTTATTAGATATTGGATGTAAATTACACTTTAATAAAATTAGACGAGGCAGACAAAAGGCAACCTACAGTGATGATCTGGGAAGATCTAACTCAACTCCATCCTTTGAGATTTAATTTTTAATCATTGATTGGACAGCATGTAAATGGGATGTAATGAAGGAGCTCGTAGCGTAAAGGTGAGGTAGTGGACACAGTGAGTCGCGTTTAAGTGCATGAAAAATCTGTTTGAATTTCCTATAAAGCTAATACTCTTTTGCAAGGTTGGAATCCAACAATTCTCTTTCCAAATATAAGTAAGTAGTAGGGCACTCTGGGCCCGCTAGCCTTGTTATAGCGACTGATCTTTGAGAAGGAAAACTCTGAACTGCAACTGGTTGTAGACCAGAATGAAGTGAACTTCGCTTTGTTATTCCGGTCGAAAACCCATAACAGGAGAAGCCCCCCCACCTCATGACTAAACAAGGTAACGAGATATCTCTCTTTAAGTCTCTGTTTAAGACTCTCTTTAAGTCTCTCTCTAAATGCAATCCTGGATTTTGCTATTTTTGCAAAGAGATGTATTTTTAAAATCAATTCAGAGCCATGTCGGTTGGGACTGAAAAATACACCGACTGCATCTCGGCAGAAGGGTAAGACCCCTCCATCCAACGAATGCCCTGGTTATGACATTAAGCAATCAGATGGCGAGGCTCCAGCTTTGGATATCTGGAGAATGTGGAGCAACCCTTAATTGCCAATGCTCCCAGGTCGACTTCGAACCGGAGAGGCAGCACTTAATAAAGCCCTATCTATGGGTCAAATGGAACAAACTATATGTGCAAATAAATGACTGATGTTAAATTGTGACTATTATATAGCAATACTTGAAACCATTTAGCTGTGTACAAAAAAGAATTTAGGGTCGTTTAAGAATGTAACGTGTCTACAGATCATATACAGCTAATATATATGTCTAAACTGGATTTAAGTAAACTACAATGGTTGATATGCTATAAGACCCAACCTAACCAAATCCTATATATTTAATATATAAGTCTAAACAGGATTTGGCATTACATAACCTACAATGGTTGCTATGCCATAAAACTAAACCAGAACCAAACCATAATCCATTTCAGTTTATTTCTTATAAACGCTTGGAAAAACACAAGCTGCAACCAGACCTTGTCAATTATAGTGCTGAAGCAAGCCGGTTTTTTATTGGTTCGACTTTTTAACCCCAGGTCGTTAAATTCAGAGTTTGTTCTTTTTACTTCCCCTCGACTTGCCAACCTGCATTGCTAGAAAAACCACCCAGTCCAACTAGGGAGAGGAAGATGTACTCATGTCTTTTGCAAGCGCATTGGCGTGAAATTAAACTTAAACAGCCTTGTCTAGATCTGAACTAGCTTTCTTGAACCTATTGTCTAAGACGTTAACAGTTATTCTACCCGAGCCTTTAGATTTTACCATGATAAAATACCTTGTCGTACAATATAACTATCAGTATTAGCAAGTGGTAAAAAGAAACCATTATGTAACTAAGGTTCTTTTGTTTTATTGCTAATGTTATAAAGGGTATGCATTTATTAGTCCGCACGAGTAGGTTTTAACTCGAGGTCAGCTATTAAACTAAGTTTTACTGGCTTGAATTCAAAATTTTCCATTTCCTAAACGGGTTGCTAAGGTTTCATATGAAAAAAAAAAAAAGAAGCAGACGATGTCTCATTGAAATTATGACACTAACTACGCAGATGATCAAGAGCTTCTTACAAATACACCTTCCCAAGACGAATCCCTATTGCATTGCCAGAAGCAAGCACTAGAAGGCATTGGCTTCGACGTGAAAGCAAATATGACTTCGTGTGTTCTAAGGAAGAAGGAGCCAACACCATTCTAAGTGGCAAACCTCTGAAATTAGTAGACGAGTTCACAAACCTCGGTAGCAGTATCTCATCTGCTAAAATTGATATAAATATACCCATCGGAAAGATGTAGACTACTATCGACAGTGGGTTCCGATGATACGGAAATCGGATTTCTCTGATAAAAATAAAACGGGATTTCTTCCAAGCTGTGGCTGTGTCGGGGCTACTGTATGAATGCACCTCCTGAACACTAAAGAAACGCATGTAGAAAAAAATAGATGGGAACTATACAAGAATGCTACTTACTGTCTTGAATAAATCCTGTAACAAAATTCTACAACTCAAAATCTGTATGGCCACTTTCCTTCCATCTCGCAAATCATCTTAGTCGAACAAGACGTGGCCCCTGCTTGCGAAGCAAGGAAGAACTCATAACTGACGATATCTTATGGACTCCTATACATGCCAGTGATGGCCGACTAGTGAGGACATATATATCATTTCTGTGTGGACACTGGATATTTTCTATAGGACTCTCCTATAGCGATGGAAGATGGAGAGAGAGAGAGAGAGAGAGATCCATTCTGTCTGTACGATTTGATGATAATGATGATTATGAGACCGGTGTCCATACTGTGACGGCAAATTGACGGTGTCCATACTGTGACGGCAAATTGACGGCAAATTGACTAAAATCCCAAAACGGGACTTTCACACGTGTGAAGACGGGGCAGGTTGGCACTTGATCCCCTACATAATAAGTCCTCGTTCAGAGTTTTTCTCTCAGGCATATAAGAACTGGCATATTATGTGAGGGACTAATTTAGGGCCAGACTGACCGCCGCTGGCAACGGGTTCCAAGTTTCACACTATCCACACACCCACCAGACCGCTTTCACTTCCTTCCCCAAGATAATGGAAGAATATGGACCTATAGGTTTTAGTCGTAATAATATTATATTGTAGTAGTCGGCAACTCCGGTTTCCCGTGTGATATTGTTAAGGAATTAAGTGGACAATTCTAAGCAAGATAACATAAGGCGAATAGAAGCTGAAAGGGAACAATGAAGTAACAACATAGACCACGTGGTAACATAAAAATACATGAATTCCTTTACTACAGTTATATACACTTTCAAAGTGTCAAAACATATAATAATTGGACAGTCCACGAATATAAATGTCTTTTCTTGATTTTTGTTTTTCTTCAAGTTGAGAGAGAGAGAGAGAGTGGTATACAAAATTTGGGTATAAAGGAAAATGGCCCCAAAGTTACTTATCTTATTTTTCGACGGGGTTCCACTGGAGAATCTTTCTTCTTTCACGGGCTAATAGACTTTATTCTATTTTTTTACACTGGCTTGAAGAACCTGGGGGTCCCTCATGTCTCAGATATTCTTTTGTCTTCAACCCGGAATAAATGGCTATGGTTCGTCTGCCCGCTACGAACCCAGCTCAAAAACTGACTTTCTTATTATTTGCTTCCGCTGAGGGGAAGGAGTCCCCACTTCCGTTTTGGGGTCCCAGCCAATCATTTGGCTTCTCTCTTCTCCCCCTTGGTGTCCGGTGACCTGAGGTTACTAAGTACCAACATCTGGTCTCCCCTGTGTGACACACATTCCTTCCTAACGGTCACTCTTTGACGGCTAGATACTGTTAATTCAAACACGGGAGGATAGTATTAATCTTACCTCTATCGTCTCCGCGGGATATCACGTGACAATACTAAGGTTAACGAGAACAATTTGACCAACAATTTATCCAAACCTGGAGGGAGAATAGTTGGATTCATATAATTTTTCCAAGAGAGTTAGTGATATGAGAAATGCAAACAGCCTTGTCCAGGATTTGAACTCGAGTTACTGTGTCCGTTTCCGATGACAGTAACAATTACACTACCTGTAAAAAATTGTCATTATTTCTTTTAAATTTTGATTTTGTGCCCTCGAGGATACAGTAAAACACATTCTGTTTCTGGATAATGTATATTATTTCTAAATTGTTTACGTCGTAAAATCGTAGAAAATTGTCATCATAGCCTTAAGAATTTGTTTTTATGTCTTGGCAAATGAAATTGAGAAATTAACTTTGTGTGTGTATGTATGTGTGTATGCATGCGTGTGGTGTGTGTTTCATTGACATTGGGTTTGTACAAAACAACATATGAATCAAAACTTACTGGTAAAAGAAATTTGATTAAAATCTTTAGAAATGAATAGGGTTTTTTTTTGACATTTGCGACTATAATCGAAATCACTTTCACCTATCAGCCCGTAAATATAGTTTCCCATTTGTTTTCGTTATATGGGCTTTGGTAGCGAGATTAAAGGTTTTTGTGGAAGCCCTCTCTTTGCTCCTCTAAGTATGCTCCTATATATATATATATATATATATATAAAGGTAAAAAGATTTGCATTTACCAAGATAGAAATGAACAACAAAGAAAAAGTTAATTTGCTTCTAAATAATCCCATTCACATTCATCACTCTTACTCCAGCGAGTTTTTAATTGGTCGAAAAATATTTTCTTTAATGTCTTACACATCTTCCAATCTTATTATTAAGATAAATTTTAAACTTTAGAAACAAATCGTTCTGAGGTAAAACTGGTGAGTTTGATAGTTTATGTTTCATTGGGTGGGGAGGGATACTTGCAGAATCCGGTGTTTCACTCAAACTGCTCTTTGTATCAGGAATCGCTTCTTAATTAATTTCTTATTGGCGCTGACTCATCAGAAAGACAGTCTGGATATCTAGACATCATCGACTCATAAAATTGACAATAACGTTTTAAGGTCTGAAATACACTTTCGTTTTTTCCAACGGTTTTAATGGGTTTAGTATATGTATCAGTAACGCAATTTTGTCTCTCAACAGATTTGTGATGAATTCTTTATTGTATTTGTTTATTGTAGCAACTTGAGGTTGGCCCGTTGGTTGTTTTGTTTCACGGCGTATCAACCCTTTTAAAGTCATTTAACGCTGAATTAAACTTTAAACAATTCAATTTAGTATAAGTATACATTTTTACTGATAAATGTCAAAGCAGTTTTATTTCAAACAATTCAGTTTTTAAAAAAATCAGTTTAGTTCTATTTGACCCATAGATAGATCCCTATCAGGTGTTACCACTCCAGACCAGAATGGACCTGGGAGATATAGCAATAAAAGAGATACTCTGCATTCCCAAAGCTCCAGCATTACTGGAGCCTCACTATCAGATTGTTGTGAGTCCTACCTCTCAGCTCATTGACCAAGTGGGTATAGTGTTCGCCAATGGTCCGAGAGACCTGGGTTTAATCCCCGGTCACGTCATACCAAATACTTTTAAAATGGTACATGATGTCTCCTTGTTTAACACTCAGCAATATAAGGTACGTATCAAGGGTAAAGTGGTGCAATACAGGGAAAGGAGTAGCGCCCTCCCCGACACCTCGGTGTAATAGCTATTGAAAAGGGAGCCTTCTGGTCATCCTTGACTACGGTCGCCAACTTTACTTATCCCTCAGCAGAGATGCAGTCGGTTTATTCTGCAGCCCCAACCGACTGGGCTGAGATGATTTAGTGTCATATCTAGAATACTCTTTGGCAGTGGGGGTGGTTTTAACCCTCAGCAGAGAAGCAGTCGGTCTATTCTACAGCCCAGCCAAATGGGCCAGGTAACTAGAAATTAGCAGACAAGTGTACTCATAACAAGTTTATTATTTTTGAGTAGTGACACCTGGTTGTCAAAATTAATATAATCCAGGTCAAATATTAACATAAAAATACTAAAAAGCAAAGACAAATGGAGTGGAGACTGTTTAACTTAATTCCAAAATTACTCAGCTTTACTCTTTAAAAGATTTTGGGGACTAAAATTCATATCTTTCGAAACTTTATTAAATTTTCAATCAAACTAGATCGTTCAAATTACAACCAACTTACTAGTGAACTAACTAGACCAACCACCTAAGGACGAATAGAGAATGAAGTTTTTGGCCAACCTCATATTTCAGCTGTTTTTTTTTTTGCCCTGCCCTTTTCTTTCTATTTTTTCTTTTATTGACACTTTCTTTCTTTCCTTCTTTCTTTCTTTCTTTCTTTCTTTGCACCTTCTCGTGACCTGAGTATCTTCTCAAACACTTTTACAACTAGTCCGACCCCCTTCTGCTTGTCTGTTTAAATCTACGCACTGTTCATCGATTTATATAATCTATTTGTGCCTATCACTGAGACAGAGGCACCTCTGAGTCAGAAGATTTTAGAAAAAAATTAAAATAACGAAAGAAAAAAAATACAAATAGAAATAACTAAAAAAAAAAATGAAAGTAAAAGAAGGAAAGAAAAATATAGAAACTAAATTGAAAGTGGAAATCAAGGGAGATAACCAGATTTGAGCAAAGAGAGACGGATATTCTTCGCCACAGACTATTTTCTCGATATCCAAGCTTTTTTTGTGGTGGGGGGAGTCGTTGATATACAAAATGTGCCGATACAATCTGATCGATTTTCATATTGGGTACATCTGGCATTCATTTTCCTGGCTCCAAGATGTTAACATAATGTCTTTTCAGGATCGAAAAAAAATGGCCGCGGTGCTTGAGAGTTGATATACACTTTCTTTCGTCACTTTCCTCGTGCTTAAACCAACCCGCGAAGGTTATCAGCCTCTATTTGATAGCTGACCCTCACAACTGGTGCCTGTCATTTCTTTTTAACTACAAATCAGTGAGAATTTCTTGAATTGCCCAACAAGCCACTGACACATTTTTTTACTCTTTTTTTTTTTTACGCTCTCTTATTTTTATTTCTTTTAGCTACGATGATTGAGCAAATCTGATTTGAAGAGGTCACGGGTTAAACTAATGAACAGCTGCCCACGTGATCAGAGACGAGACGCAGACGGGAAAAGACGAGACCTGCTATTACCTTTTGTTCCGTTGTCTTCCTTGTAGCTTTTTGGCTTTTCTGCCGTACTGTGCATTTTTTTTCTCGGTTGAGAAAATCTGGAACAATTGTGTTTCTAGTTAACTTCAATCTTCAATCATCTGACTCATTCTTTTTGACATAGTTGCTTAGCAACAGAGACATACGAATAAATCGTTTACTTCATGGAGTCTTGGCACATCAATTACAAAAGTATACGTCACTGATTCCATACGTTTCGCGGAGTATATACTATCTTTGCACGGAATTACCTGTCGAAATAGTCAATACTAGTAGAAGTACTTGTCTACGTTGGGGAAGAGATCAATAATCTGACTGCAGAAAAAAAAGAAAGAAAAGAGAAACTTCCAGAAGAAACATTTATCTTTAAAGCTGACGCTCATGCAACAAACCTATCACTTAACACAATCTCTGCAAGCAACAATAAAAACTTATTCATATTTCTCTCGGTTTTGCGATCATTAAAAATTAAAAATAAACAATGAAAACCTCAAAAATATCTATATTATTAAGCTCCTCGATTGGTTGTAATCCATGACCAACTCAAAAGAGAAATTAGAATTCCAAGCCATATTGGGCTACGAAAAAGTTGACACGACAGCCAAGACAGATTTAAATATGGTCCCTATATATGGACTTGAAACCAAAAAATCAATATATTCTTCAGTACGTTGGCTTTGTCAGCAGAGCTTTGAATACGCTGACTGGATTCCCTTTAGAGGGTAAAGACCCCCCACGATAAAAATCCCCTAAAAACTTGTGTCTTGGGTATGACACTAAACAGCACCTGATGGTGAGGTTCTAGTTTTAAGACTCTGGTAAGTGTTCCGTGCCTCTTCAATGATATTAACTGTAAGAGTTTAACCTATGGGTCGAATAGAACTGTTTAAAAATTATCCGTATTCGATAGGATCGTGTGTAAAAGAAACTCAAGAAACATATACAGAAAATGTAAATATGAATGGACAATGAACGCTATTCCTTTACCCCTAGACACAGAATAAGACTAGACGGGTTTACATGCCGTTAAAATTAATCAATAAAATTAATCTTCCCTACAAGACGGCCACAACTTTAGAATAACAACACCCAAAATAAACTTTTCCCGATCAAACCCAGACTCGTAGAATGAAAACCAGCATTCAGAAATTTCAGAAAAGAAACAAGTCACTATATTCTGATAGCGTATTGGTCACACAAGATTTATACACTCCTTTATATACAAACCAAAAGAAAAATAGCTGTGAAGATCATGTCAAACACGCCACACTGTTAAACATTTTCATTGAATCTGGAGATTCAAATAATGCAACATTTTCATTGAATCTGGAGTTCAAATAATGCAACATTTTTCTACACAAATAATATCAAAAATTTGAAAATGTCAACATGGATGGCTTTTTGTCCTCCTTTAGAGAAATGTCAAAAATTGATGATATAAAGTAAAAGTAAGTAAGTAAAGGCCCCCTTTTCAACGGCTACTACACCGAGGTGTAGGGTAGGGCGCCACCCCATTCACTGGATTGCTCCTGTTTACCCTTGATCATATTTACCCAACCCACTCCGCTCGGGCAGGATATGACACAAGGTCAATTTTAAGCGGAGTATTCAATTCAGAGTTTTCCTTCTCCTAGACTAGTTGCCTCACCAAGGCTGGAGAACCTAATCTGTCCTACTATTTATCCATAGCTGGAGGGAGAATAATTGGATTCATACCTTTCCCAAGGGTATTAGTGCTATATGAAATGCAATCAGTCTCGTGTCGCCGTGCCCAATTCCTACGACGATAACCGTTACACCACGGGCACCTCCACTCCTGTTTACCCTTGATACACACCTTATAATGCTGAGTGCTAAGCAAAGCGGCATCAAGTCCCATTTTTTGAGTCTTTGGTATGACTCGACCTAGGATTGAACCTCGGTCTACCGTGCCATTGGCGAACACTCTACTCATCAGGCCACTGAGACAACAATTTCACAAGATTAAGAAACAAAACCCAAAAATAAATCTAAATACATTGTGTACGTGATTTCTTAAATGATTGGCATAAAACAACCCGAGATGGGTTGACAAGCCGGTAAATTGAATCTATAAATCAACCAGTCAGAATGTCGATGTTTAGAATGGCAATAAAAAGAACTCTTTTCCAAATGACCCAAGAAGAAATTACTAAAGGACAAACAAGATACCCGGAATATACTTTGACGTAGGCAAGTAATATTGTTGTGAACTTAGACGAAAACGAACAATTTTTATTAATTAAGCATTTATGCATTTACCCAACCCCTCTGCCCCGGGCAGCAGTCGACACAAGTTGCAGTTTTAAGCGGAGTAAAACTGGCTGGAATTCGTAGTTTTCCTTTTCCAAGAGAGGCTGACTGACCATGACTAGAAAACCCAAACTATCCGACTATTTGTCCATAGGTGAGGAAAGTGAAACAGATATGTTTCATGTATTTCCCTTTCATTTAAAAAAAACCTTTTTGCTTGACTAAACGTCCTGTTGCCTGTTCACGGAACCGGTTTTTGATTTTTTGGATTGTTTGGTTTGGTTTTATGGCACGTCAAACATTGTCGGTTATTTAATGTCAAATCCTCTTTTATACATAAAAACAGTTCTATTTCAAACAATTTGTTAAGCATAAGTTTTGTTTTTTGTTTACATACAGTTAAATGTAAAAACAGTTCTATTTCAAACAATTCAGTTTAGCATGAGTACACAGTTTAGTTCTATTTGACCTAAAGAGAGATTGGTTGATTGGTTGTTTTGTTTTACGGCGTATCAACGCTTTTCGAATCATTAATGCCGAATCAAGTCATATTGATAAAAGATTCTGACAATTCAGTTTTGTATAAATATAATTTTCGGTCTAATGAGTAGAGAGTTCGCTAATGGTCCGGGAGACAAAGTTTCAATTCCAGGTAGAGTCATGGCGAAACCTTTAAAAATGGTACTTGATTCCGCCTTGCGTAGCACTGTCAAGTGATATGCCACTGAGAGGGGAGAAGTAAGATTTAATCTCCCTTTCCCTTCTGGGTTTGACTAACAAGCCCAACGACTGACTGCTAAGGGCAGCCAGAATAAGGTCAAACTACCTGCACTCCATTACCGGGTAGGACGAAGAAGGGAATACAGGTCATTGAGTAGCATGACCGGATAAGGATGAGGAGGAGGAAGGAGTCAAACGATTGGCCGAAGTCTTAGCGCCGGATGTAGTACCCTTTTCGTCAGAAGAAATAGGGATAAAGAATTTAGATTTTAGGAGGAGGTCACCGTGAGAGGACGTGCTGATCTGATGCAAAAAAAAAAAAAACTACGGACTCGCTCGCCCGTGAAAAGAATTCAGTTTGGAGACAGATGTCGACGGATAAAGAAGTCGGTTTCCAGCCCACTCCGGAAAGAGCGGAGCAGAATCCTTGCACAAGAAGATAACAGGTGCCTTCCCGCCAAATTCTACAGAACACCACTCGCCCGTAAAAGATAAGAATCTGCGAAATAAACCAGTTAAAAGCTAAGTACCTCTTAAACTGTTTTTCCTCCTAATCTTCCCAAATATTGGAACTTATATGTATTCAGAAAAGGAAAGAAATAGACTGAAGAAATTCGTTTCATAAACTGTAAACGAACAAGTGGACTTAACTACCTTTTCAAGTTTTAAAAGTAAAGAAAGAAAGAAGAAAGAGAGAAAAGAAAAAGAGAGAGAGAGAGAGAGACATTTGTGTTTAAGGCTGTCTGCTGGTTTGATATCGCCGGCACCTTAAAAGAAAAGAAAGGAACTGTTGCTTAAACCTCATAAGTATTTGTTTGATCCTCACGTATTAAAATTTTGTTATATTTTAAATGTCCCCTCGTGCCGAAATTTATTCGTTGTCTTGTTTTTCTATCGAGTTGCCTTCTTTTGCATAGTTCCTTTTCAGCTTCATTCGCTTCAATTTATTCTCGCTAAATGTCCTATTCGCCTTTAAAAATATTAGACAGGAAATTGGAATTGCCGACTACAGTGAATAATATCAGCGGTCAGTCTAGCCCCAAATTAATCCCCACATTATCTGCCAGTTCCCATATGCCGAAAAAGGGAATCTTAACTAGGACTTATTTTGAGAGGGATCAAGTGCCAGACTGCCCCGACGTCACACGTGCGTAAAATAATCTCCCGTCCTGGGATAAGTTTAAGTGGTGCAATCCCGGGAATAGGGTAGTGCCTTCCCCTACACTTCGGTGTAGTAGCTATTGAAAAGGGAGCTTTCGGGTCACTCTCGATTACAGTCGACAACTTTACTTACTTATTGGCATACAGTTAATTTCAAACAATTCAGTTTAGTGTAATTATACAGTTTAGTTCGGTTTGACTCATATATAGGAACTTATCAGGTACTACCACTCCGGGTCTGAGTGGACCCGGGAATGATGGCAATGAAGGGGTCCTCCTCATTCTCCTTCACTCCAGCATTACTGGAGCCTCACCATCATAGTGCCATATTCAGGACACTCGTTGGAGGAGTCTTACCCCTCTGAATTTGGTGTATTCTACAACTCCAGTCCACTAGACAAGATTTTTTGGAAACAAGAAATAGTTGCAATCATTTTCACGGTTGTGACACACTAAAACTTGTAAAAATCGAATTGTACCCACCTGGTCATGAATTCTTATAGGCAAACATGAACTGAATCTGGTACATAGGAATATTTCAGGACTTCTATATTATAAAACAATTTTAGGGATGCTTCGACCAATAGAAACCTCACAGGAATTCGTGTGAGGAATATAAAGGGGAATATTTTTAAAAAAATCTATAATTGTACCTTATTAACCAATCCTTCCGTCAGGGAAGGATGTGACACAAGGTCAAATTTTAATCGGAGTAAAGCTGGTTTGGATTTAAAGTTTTCCTTCCTCGAGGTTCGTCTCCTTACCAATCAAAGAAAATGAGTCTGACCTACTATTTACCTATATTTGGAGGAAGTAAAGATGAATGCGTGCCTTTCCAGAGAGCATTAACGGGTTCAGGATTTGAACAGGAGTCGCCGACTCCATTTCTAATCAGAGTGACATGAATACCTTGTGTTTTAAAAATACGAGGGTAATTCAAAGATTGGGAAAGTTTTTTTTAAACGAATGTTTTTTTAAAGATTTTTTTCCTTTATGCAAACTCTTCATTGTTTGAAATTACTTGACCGCAAAAATTATTTCAATTTTGCAAAAATATTTGTTTTGAAGTTATTCAAAATGTCGGAAATCAAACAGTGTACTTGGCGTGAACAGATGTCTGTCATCCAATCTTTGGTGGTTAAGAAGTGCAAACCATGTGAAATTTACAGATGAATGTGTGATCTGTAAGGAGAAGAATGTTTTAGTAAAAAAAAAAACATACGAAGAAGCTAAACGTCTTTGCTACTAGCAGCCTGAGTCGAAAAGAGAGTCAATGGAGTGGAAATACGCAGACTCTCCGCGAAAGAAAAAGTTCAGGGCGTAGTGATCAGTAAGAAGGTGATGCTGACATTCTCCTGGAATATGAATGGACACATGCCTTTTGGTTTCTTTGAAAAAGGGGCAACTGTAAACATAGATTTCAATTACCTTTGGCAAAATTCACCTTATTTATTGAATGACTCACGTGCTTCAATGGAAGGATAAATATATAGAAATAAATGTCTCAAAAATAATTCCAAGTCAGAAATATGTTAGGTATTCAGTTGACTATATGATTACCGACGAGCAATGTTACGAAAATAAGATGAAAAAATTTAGAGGTGCCCGTGGTGCAATGGTTCTCGTCGTAGAAATGGACACGGCGACACGAGTTCAAATCCTGGACGAGACTGATTGCATTTCACATAACACTAATACCCTTGGGAAAAGTATGAATCTAATTATTCTCCCTTCAGCTATGGGTAAATAGTAGGGCAGACTATGTTCTTCAGCCTTGGTGAGGCAACTAGTCTAGGAGCAGGAAAACTCTGAATTCAAACCTGTTAAACTCCGCTTAAAAATTGACCTTGTGTCATATCCTGCCCGAGCGGAGGGGTCGGTAAATATGGCTATGAAAAAAGATTAAATTCTCCGTAGTCTGCTTCTGTCGTTGTTTCTATGAGATATCATCAGCTTTTTATCTTCTATTAATGTGCTACTATTTGAGATCTTAAAGTGCTATCTCCACTCTTAGTGGCAGGCCTCAAAAATTTGAAGAACAGTTCACATATATCGGCAGCAACATCTTATCTACTGAAAGTTATGTCAACCTACGCCTAGTAAAAGCATCGAAGACTATTGACAGGATATCGCTGAAGATTTAATCTCTTCGATAAGATAAAACGGGTTTCTTGTTGCTGTATACATACTACTAAATAGATGCACCACATGGACGTTAGCAAAACACACAGAGGAAAAGTTAGATAGGAACAACGCAAGAATGACTCATGCTGTCTTTTTTTCTTTTTGATTTACAACGGGCAAAAAAATTCCGGCAGGCGTCAGGAGACAAAAACTACTTATCTTGACTCCTCAATTTTGATACGAGTAAGAGCTGTCGTTGTTCCTTACTTTTGATATTATCCGAATTTTGACCATGTTTGGTTTTGTGTGGTCATATCTTATAGCGGAAAGCGATTTCTGCAAAATACAATGACTTTTAAGTATTTTTCTCAAATATGAGCATTTTCAATGACCGTCGACTTTTGAGAGCGTCAATGTCAGAAGAAATGTCAGAAGAAACGTCTGCTTGTCTTTGGAACACCTTGAATCCGTTGGGTATAGTCGTCGTCGCACCAGAGACAATGAGAATAAGCCTGATGTTGTGACCTCACATTTGTGATATTTCAACTTTCGGTTCTGCAGACATCGTAATTTTCTCAATTGCTTTCATTGTTGCCCGAGGATTGAGTGCATTAACAACATCAATGATGAGAAACTCTTGTATGTTCATTCTTAACGAAGATTTGATCGGATTGACGATGGCGGATAACAGATTCACTTTGCAGTGAGAAGTCTGACAAGATTTTAATGTTCCCATTTTCAAGTACTACTTACGATAATTCCTTGTAACTCTTGTCTTTCTCGTACATATTCCAAGGAAAATTTTGCGCATGCTGTCATGGCGGCATTCTCATTCTTATGTGCAAACATTTAAAATGAGTTTAATGAATATATATAATCTGTGGATGATTATCTATCTATCTATCTATCTATCTCAAACCATTTAGAATCAAGTAAGAATACATACAGGGTGCCTTCAATAAGTTTCCAGGCTGTTTTGTACAGGCATTTAAAATTGCTGTAGACTCTTGAAAATTCACTATGTTATTGCTATACATCTTATGAGATGACTGACCAATTTTTAGGATTTCAAGTACAAATGAACAGCTACAGCAGCAATTGGAATCCACCCTACTAAAGCCTGATTATCACAGCTGGTGAATTTCAAAAATACAATCTAGACGTGAGGACACTTCAAAAGAACGATATACAATAAAATGCTGTTTTACACTTGGAAAAAATGCCACAGAAACGTATGCAATCCTTCAGACTGGTTTTGAACCATGTTGTATGAATTCAGCATCAGTTTTTGAGTGGCATAAGAGATTCAAGGAAGCCAGGGAGTCTGTGAGGGATGATGAGAGGTGTGGAAGGAGTAAGGAAGTCAATACACCAGAGTTGATTGGCCAAAGGGTTAGGGCTAGGGTTACTCTGTTGAGGTTTTAAGAGAGTTCAGGGAGAGATTCCGTCGGAAGAGACCAGCACTGTTCAAATCGGGTCAGTGGCATTTCCACCTGGACAATACACCAATCGACAACTCCATCCTTGTCACAGACTATTTGACCAAGATGGGCATCAAGACAGTTCCACAGCCTCCCTAGAGTCGAGACCTTGCTCCCTGTGGCTTTTGGTTAAGCTCAGAGGCCGTCGCTATGAGACAATTAAGGAGATGAAAGAGGCTGTGAGGAAGGTCATTGACACGCTCACACAAGAGGACTTCCATGGGTCCTTCCAGAAGTTGTTGGAACGGTACAACTAGTGGATTGCAGCCGGAGGAGGTTACTTCGAAGGGGACTAGAGTTTTATGTGTGTACTATCAATAAAAGTGTCCATACGAAAAAGTCTGGAAACATATCGTATGCACCTCGTATATATATATATATATATATACAGAGTGAGTGCGAGAGAGACACAGATAGATATATATAGAAGGAGACAGAGGCTGGCGTCGGAAATTAGAATCAGTGATCCAAGTTCAAATTCTATACACATTTGCGTTTTATTTCGCTTTGATGCCCTTCTTTCTTCTATTCAGTCTATGAGTAAATAATAATCTCTACCCAATCAAGGAGGAAAAAAGTTCTGTTTTCAAAGCAGTCGTAATCCGCTGAAAAATTTACCTTATGTTGCAAAATGCTTATGACGTAACTGTTAGGTAAACACACACACACACACACACACACACACACACACACACACACACATATATATATATATATATATAATAATAAAAAAACAACTCGTCGTTTTTTCCGTCACAGCTAAAATCGTCGATAAAAATGAAATAAAATGGATTCTACAACCAAACACTTTCTTTATATAGCTACAAATTTTCTATGTAATGTCAATCATCAGACGCTTAATTTGATTCCTTTTAAAAGTTAAATTCACTTTCTCTTCATGTCAATATCTCTTATGAGTTCATTCTTTACGCGAATACGGAATTGCTCACGGTTTTCTTAAATGTTAAGAGAGATAACCTCAAATTTGTGAACACGTTTAATGTTTGTATCGATACTAACTGAGTTATTGATCTGTTCTACTGTCTTTATTGATTGATCGAAATTTCGAATGCATTTCGTTTCAGGGTGTTCAAAAATCTACCGAACTTATCTCGTCATTACAAGCTATTCAAAGGACCTATCCCCGTAAAAGGATGGAGTATTAGGTACTTGATATTTGAATTAATAGGAGAAAACTAGCAGGAGGAAGTGAGCAAAGGAAAAGCAAAAGGGAAAAAGGTTGACGAGAAAGAGGACAGCGGAGAAAAATGGCGTGTTCAAAGGTGAGACGAAAAACTTGTGAATGAAGAAAATGAAAGACGAGTAGAAAAGTGATGGAAGAAGGAACGAAAAACTATGAAAAACAATCGTAAAAAAAAGCGATTGAAGAAATATAGTGGTGAGAGGGAGTAGAATAACACGGAGAGAGGGAAGAGAAGGAAAAGAAAAAAGAAAGGAAGGAAGGCGAAAGGAAAAATAGAAAAAAACAAAATATGCAAAAGAAAAAGGAGAGAGAAAAGGAGAGAGACGTAGGGTGGGGAGAGAAAGGGGAAAGAGAAAAGAAAAAGAAAGAAGGAGAAAAGGAAAAGTAGAAGAAGAAGAAGAAAGGATGATGATCAAAAAAGAAGGTGAAAAGAAGGAAATAGCTAAGAAAGAAAGAAAGAAAGAACAAAAGAACAAAAGAAAGAAAGAAAGAACGAAAGAAAGAAAGAAAGAACAAAAGAAAGAAAAAAGAAAGAAAAATGAACAAAAGAATGAATGAAAGAAAGAAAGATAGAAAGAAAGAAATATCGAAAGAAAGAAAGAAAAAAAGAAAGAACGAAAGAAAGAAAGGACGTAACAACAGATAATAAAGAAAGAAAGAAAGAACAGATAACGAAGAAAGAAATATTAAAAAAGAGAAAAAAAATTATAAAAAAGAAAAAGAAAATGCGAATGAAATACCAAAAACAAAAAAAAATGTCAATAAAAACTAAAAAAGAAAGAAAGAAGCTGACGAAAAAAAAAAAAACTAAAAAAATGATGGACAAAGAATCAGAAAAAAATAGGAAAGAAAAAAAGAAAAGGTGCTGATGAATAAAAAGACGAGAAAAAAGTTTTTTTTTTTTTTTTTTTAAAAAGACAGAAGGAAATGGCATAATTAATCAAGAAAAAAGAAAAAAAGAAAGAATTTTAGATATGAGAGAGAAAGAAAAAAATGACTTATATTAAAGATAAAAACAAAAAGAAGGCCAGAAAGGAAGGAAAAAAAAAACAATAACAAAAAGAACAAACAGCAGATGAAAAACACCGGAAAAAAATAGAGAGTATATAAGAAATCTATCAATTCATAAATAAATATGACGTAAACAAAGAAAAAAACAGAAAAAGAAAATAAAAAGAATAAACGATATAACAAATAAAGACGTAATTATAGGAGGAAAGAAAGTTAGAAAGAAAAGAAAATAAAGAAAAGAAAAAAAAAAAACATATAGAAAATGAAGAATGTTAAAAAAAAACAACAGAGAAACAAAAGAAACAAAAAAAACCCCGGAAAAATCAGATAAAGAAAGCGAGAACGAAGAAAACAGTGAAAAAAGAAAAAAAAAACATATAGAAAATGAAGAATGTTAAAAAAAAACAACAGAGAAACAAAAGAAACAAAAAAAACCCCGGAAAAATCAGATAAAGAAAGCGAGAACGAAGAAAACAGTGAAAAAAGAAAAAAAAAAACATATAGAAAATGAAGAATGTTAAAAAAAAACAACAGAGAAACAAAAGAAACAAAAAAAACCCCGGAAAAATCAGATAAAGAAAGCGAGAACGAAGAAAACAGTGAAAAAAGAAAAAAAAAACATATAGAAAATGAAGAATGTTAAAAAAAAACAACAGAGAAACAAAAGAAACAAAAAAAACCCCGGAAAAATCAGATAAAGAAAGCGAGAACGAAGAAAACAGTGAAAAAAGAAAAAAAAAACATATAGAAAATGAAGAATGTTAAAAAAAAACAACAGAGAAACAAAAGAAACAAAAAAAACCCCGGAAAAATCAGATAAAGAAAGCGAGAACGAAGAAAACAGTGAAAAAAGAAAAAAAAAAACATATAGAAAATGAAGAATGTTAAAAAAAAACAACAGAGAAACAAAAGAACAAAAAAAAACCCCGGAAAAATCAGATAAAGAAAGCGAGAACGAAGAAAACAGTGAAAAAAGAAAAAAAAAAACATATAGAAAATGAAGAATGTTAAAAAAAAACAACAGAGAAACAAAAGAAACAAAAAAAACCCCGGAAAAATCAGATAAAGAAAGCGAGAACGAAGAAAACAGTGAAAAAAGAAAAAAAAAACATATAGAAAATGAAGAATGTTAAAAAAAAACAACAGAGAAACAAAAGAAACAAAAAAAACCCCGGAAAAATCAGATAAAGAAAGCGAGAACGAAGAAAACAGTGAAAAAAGAAAAAAAAAAACATATAGAAAATGAAGAATGTTAAAAAAAAACAACAGAGAAACAAAAGAAACAAAAAAAACCCCGGAAAAATCAGATAAAGAAAGCGAGAACGAAGAAAACAGTGAAAAAAGAAAAAAAAAACATATAGAAAATGAAGAATGTTAAAAAAAAAACAACAGAGAAACAAAAGAACAAAAAAAACCCCGGAAAAATCAGATAAAGAAAGCGAGAACGAAGAAAACAGTGAAAAAAGAAAAAAAAAAAACATATAGAAAATGAAGAATGTTAAAAAAAAAACAGAGAAACAAAAGAACAAAAAAAACCCCGGAAAAATCAGATAAAGAAAGCGAGAACGAAGAAAACAGTGAAAAAAGAAAAAAAAAACATATAGAAAATGAAGAATGTTAAAAAAAAAACAGAGAAACAAAAGAACAAAAAAAACCCCGGAAAAATCAGATAAAGAAAGCGAGAACGAAGAAAACAGTGAAAAAAGAAAAAAAAAAACATATAGAAAATGAAGAATGTTAAAAAAAAACAACAGAGAAACAAAAGAACAAAAAAAACCCCGGAAAAATCAGATAAAGAAAGCGAGAAGGAAGAAAACAGTGAAAAAAGAAAAAAAAAAACATATAGAAAATGAAGAATGTTAAAAAAAAACAACAGAGAAACAAAAGAACAAAAAAAAACCCCGGAAAAATCAGATAAAGAAAGCGAGAAGGAAGAAAACAGTGAAAAAAGAAAAAAAAAAACATATAGAAAATGAAGAATGTTAAAAAAAAAACAACAGAGAAACAAAAGAACAAAAAAAAAACCCCGGAAAAATCAGATAAAGAAAGCGAGAACGAAGAAAACAGTGAAAAAAGAAAAAAAAAAACATATAGAAAATGAAGAATGTTAAAAAAAAACAACAGAGAAACAAAAGAACAAAAAAAAACCCCGGAAAAATCAGATAAAGAAAGCGAGAACGAAGAAAACAGTGAAAAAAGAAAAAAAAAAAAACATATAGAAAATGAAGAATGTTAAAAAAAAAACAACAGAGAAACAAAAGAACAAAAAAAAACCCCGGAAAAATCAGATAAAGAAAGCGAGAACGAAGAAAACAGTGAAAAAAGAAAAAAAAAAACATATAGAAAATGAAGAATGTTAAAAAAAAAACAACAGAGAAACAAAGAAACAAAAAAAAACCCGGAAAAATCAGATAAAGAAAGCGAGAAGGAAGAAAACAGTGAAAAAAGAAAAAAAAAAACATATAGAAAATGAAGAATGTTAAAAAAAAACAACAGAGAAACAAAAGAACAAAAAAAAAACCCGGAAAAATCAGATAAAGAAAGCGAGAAGGAAGAAAACAGTGAAAAAAGAAAAAAAAAACATATAGAAAATGAAGAATGTTAAAAAAAAAACAACAGAGAAACAAAAGAACAAAAAAAAACCCCGGAAAAATCAGATAAAGAAAGCGAGAAGGAAGAAAACAGTGAAAAAAGAAAAAAAAAAACATATAGAAAATGAAGAATGTTAAAAAAAAAACAACAGAGAAACAAAAGAACAAAAAAAAACCCCGGAAAAATCAGATAAAGAAAGCGAGAACGAAGAAAACAGTGAAAAAAGAAAAAAAAAAAAACATATAGAAAATGAAGAATGTTAAAAAAAAACAACAGAGAAACAAAAGAACAAAAAAAAACCCCGGAAAAATCAGATAAAGAAAGCGAGAACGAAGAAAACAGTGAAAAAAGAAAAAAAAAAACATATAGAAAATGAAGAATGTTAAAAAAAAACAACAGAGAAACAAAAGAACAAAAAAAAACCCCGGAAAAATCAGATAAAGAAAGCGAGAACGAAGAAAACAGTGAAAAAAGAAAAAAAAAAAACATATAGAAAATGAAGAATGTTAAAAAAAAAACAACAGAGAAACAAAAGAACAAAAAAAAAACCCCGGAAAAATCAGATAAAGAAAGCGAGAACGAAGAAAACAGTGAAAAAAGAAAAAAAAAAAACATATAGAAAATGAAGAATGTTAAAAAAAAACAACAGAGAAACAAAAGAACAAAAAAAACCCCGGAAAAATCAGATAAAGAAAGCGAGAACGAAGAAAACAGTGAAAAAAGAAAAAAAAAAAACATATAGAAAATGAAGAATGTTAAAAAAAAAACAACAGAGAAACAAAAGAACAAAAAAAAACCCCGGAAAAATCAGATAAAGAAAGCGAGAACGAAGAAAACAGTGAAAAAAGAAAAAAAAAAAAACATATAGAAAATGAAGAATGTTAAAAAAACAGAGAAACAAAGAAACAAAAAAAAACCCCGGAAAAATCAGATAAAGAAAGCGAGAACGAAGAAAACAGTAAAAAAAGAAAAAAAAAAAAACATATAGAAAATGAAGAATGTTAAAAAAACAACAACAGAGAAACAAAAGAAACAAAAAAAACCCCGGAAAAATCAGATAAAGAAAGCGAGAACGAAGAAAACAGTGAAAAAAGAAAAAAAAAAACATATAGAAAATGAAGAATGTTAAAAAAACAGAGAAACAAAGAAACAAAAAAAAAACCCGGAAAAATCAGATAAAGAAAGCGAGAACGAAGAAAACAGTGAAAAAAGAAAAAAAAAACATATAGAAAATGAAGAATGTTAAAAAAACAGAGAAACAAAGAAACAAAAAAAAACCCGGAAAAATCAGATAAAGAAAGCGAGAACGAAGAAAACAGTGAAAAAAGAAAAAAAAAACATATAGAAAATGAAGAATGTTAAAAAAAAAACAACAGAGAAACAAAAGAAACAAAAAAAACCCCGGAAAAATCAGATAAAGAAAGCGAGAACGAAGAAAACAGTGAAAAAAGAAAAAAAAAACATATAGAAAATGAAGAATGTTAAAAAAAAACAACAGAGAAACAAAAGAACAAAAAAAAAAACCCGGAAAAATCAGATAAAGAAAGCGAGAACGAAGAAAACAGTGAAAAAAGAAAAAAAAAACATATAGAAAATGAAGAATGTTAAAAAAAAACAACAGAGAAACAAAAGAACAAAAAAAAACCCCGGAAAAATCAGATAAAGAAAGCGAGAACGAAGAAAACAGTGAAAAAAGAAAAAAAAAACATATAGAAAATGAAGAATGTTAAAAAAAAAACAACAGAGAAACAAAAGAAACAAAAAAAAACCCCGGAAAAATCAGATAAAGAAAGCGAGAACGAAGAAAACAGTGAAAAAAGAAAAAAAAAACATATAGAAAATGAAGAATGTTAAAAAAAAACAACAGAGAAACAAAAGAACAAAAAAAAAACCCGGAAAAATCAGATAAAGAAAGCGAGAACGAAGAAAACAGTGAAAAAAGAAAAAAAAAACATATAGAAAATGAAGAATGTTAAAAAAAAACAACAGAGAAACAAAAGAACAAAAAAAAAACCCGGAAAAATCAGATAAAGAAAGCGAGAACGAAGAAAACAGTGAAAAAAGAAAAAAAAAAAAACATATAGAAAATGAAGAATGTTAAAAAAAAAACAACAGAGAAACAAAAGAAACAAAAAAAAACCCCGGAAAAATCAGATAAAGAAAGCGAGAACGAAGAAAACAGTGAAAAAAAAAAAAAAAACATATAGAAAATGAAGAATGTTAAAAAAAAACAACAGAGAAACAAAAGAACAAAAAAAAAACCCGGAAAAATCAGATAAAGAAAGCGAGAACGAAGAAAACAGTGAAAAAAGAAAAAAAAAACATATAGAAAATGAAGAATGTTAAAAAAAAACAACAGAGAAACAAAAGAACAAAAAAAACCCCGGAAAAATCAGATAAAGAAAGCGAGAACGAAGAAAACAGTGAAAAAAGAAAAAAAAAAACATATAGAAAATGAAGAATGTTAAAAAAAAACAACAGAGAAACAAAAGAACAAAAAAAAAACCGGAAAAATCAGATAAAGAAAGCGAGAACGAAGAAAACAGTGAAAAAAGAAAAAAAAAAAACATATAGAAAATGAAGAATGTTAAAAAAAAAACAACAGAGAAACAAAAGAACAAAAAAAAAACCCGGAAAAATCAGATAAAGAAAGCGAGAACGAAGAAAACAGTGAAAAAAGAAAAAAAAAAACATATAGAAAATGAAGAATGTTAAAAAAAAAACAACAGAGAAACAAAGAAACAAAAAAAAACCCGGAAAAATCAGATAAAGAAAGCGAGAAGGAAGAAAACAGTGAAAAAAGAAAAAAAAAAACATATAGAAAATGAAGAATGTTAAAAAAAAACAACAGAGAAACAAAAGAACAAAAAAAAAACCCGGAAAAATCAGATAAAGAAAGCGAGAAGGAAGAAAACAGTGAAAAAAGAAAAAAAAAAACATATAGAAAATGAAGAATGTTAAAAAAAAAACAACAGAGAAACAAAAGAACAAAAAAAAACCCCGGAAAAATCAGATAAAGAAAGCGAGAAGGAAGAAAACAGTGAAAAAAGAAAAAAAAAAACATATAGAAAATGAAGAATGTTAAAAAAAAAACAACAGAGAAACAAAAGAACAAAAAAAAACCCCGGAAAAATCAGATAAAGAAAGCGAGAACGAAGAAAACAGTGAAAAAAGAAAAAAAAAAAACATATAGAAAATGAAGAATGTTAAAAAAAAACAACAGAGAAACAAAAGAACAAAAAAAAACCCCGGAAAAATCAGATAAAGAAAGCGAGAACGAAGAAAACAGTGAAAAAAGAAAAAAAAAAACATATAGAAAATGAAGAATGTTAAAAAAAAACAACAGAGAAACAAAAGAACAAAAAAAAAACCCCGGAAAAATCAGATAAAGAAAGCGAGAACGAAGAAAACAGTGAAAAAAGAAAAAAAAAAAACATATAGAAAATGAAGAATGTTAAAAAAAAAACAACAGAGAAACAAAAGAACAAAAAAAAACCCCGGATAAATCAGATAAAGAAAGCGAGAACGAAGAAAACAGTGAAAAAAGAAAAAAAAAAAACAGATAGAAAATGAAGAATGTTAAAAAAAAACAACAGAGAAACAAAAGAACAAAAAAAACCCCGGAAAAATCAGATAAAGAAAGCGAGAACGAAGAAAACAGTGAAAAAAGAAAAAAAAAAACATATAGAAAATGAAGAATGTTAAAAAAAAACAACAGAGAAACAAAAGAACAAAAAAAAACCCCGGAAAAATCAGATAAAGAAAGCGAGAACGAAGAAAACAGTGAAAAAAGAAAAAAAAAAAAACATATAGAAAATGAAGAATGTTAAAAAAACAGAGAAACAAAGAAACAAAAAAAAACCCCGGAAAAATCAGATAAAGAAAGCGAGAACGAAGAAAACAGTAAAAAAAGAAAAAAAAAACATATAGGAAATGAAGAATGTTAAAAAAAAAACAACAGAGAAACAAAAGAAACAAAAAAAACCCCGGAAAAATCAGATAAAGAAAGCGAGAACGAAGAAAACAGTGAAAAAAGAAAAAAAAAACATAGAAAATGAAGAATGTTAAAAAAACAGAGAAACAAAGAAACAAAAAAAAAACCCGGAAAAATCAGATAAAGAAAGCGAGAACGAAGAAAACAGTGAAAAAAGAAAAAAAAAACATATAGAAAATGAAGAATGTTAAAAAAACAGAGAAACAAAGAAACAAAAAAAAAACCCGGAAAAATCAGATAAAGAAAGCGAGAACGAAGAAAACAGTGAAAAAAGAAAAAAAAAACATATAGAAAATGAAGAATGTTAAAAAAACAACAACAGAGAAACAAAAGAAACAAAAAAAACCCCGGAAAAATCAGATAAAGAAAGCGAGAACGAAGAAAACAGTGAAAAAAGAAAAAAAAAACATATAGAAAATGAAGAATGTTAAAAAAAAACAACAGAGAAACAAAAGAACAAAAAAAAAACCCGGAAAAATCAGATAAAGAAAGCGAGAACGAAGAAAACAGTGAAAAAAGAAAAAAAAAACATATAGAAAATGAAGAATGTTAAAAAAAAACAACAGAGAAACAAAAGAACAAAAAAAAACCCCGGAAAAATCAGATAAAGAAAGCGAGAACGAAGAAAACAGTGAAAAAAGAAAAAAAAAAAAACATATAGAAAATGAAGAATGTTAAAAAAAAAACAACAGAGAAACAAAAGAAAGAAAAAAAACCCCGGAAAAATCAGATAAAGAAAGCGAGAACGAAGAAAACAGTGAAAAAAGAAAAAAAAAAACATATAGAAAATGAAGAATGTTAAAAAAACAGAGAAACAAAGAAACAAAAAAAAAACCCGGAAAAATCAGATAAAGAAAGCGAGAACGAAGAAAACAGTGAAAAAAGAAAAAAAAAAACATATAGAAAATGAAGAATGTTAAAAAAAAAACAACAGAGAAACAAAAGAACAAAAAAAAAACCCGGAAAAATCAGATAAAGAAAGCGAGAACGAAGAAAACAGTGAAAAAAGAAAAAAAAAACATATAGAAAATGAAGAATGTTAAAAAAAAACAACAGAGAAACAAAAGAACAAAAAAAAAACCCGGAAAAATCAGATAAAGAAAGCGAGAACGAAGAAAACAGTGAAAAAAGAAAA
This sequence comes from Sepioteuthis lessoniana, assembly GCA_963585895.1. NCBI lineage: Eukaryota > Metazoa > Mollusca > Cephalopoda > Myopsida > Loliginidae > Sepioteuthis > Sepioteuthis lessoniana. The sequence goes on from CAUZXS010004928.1 coordinate 135,672, forward strand.
AAAAAACATATAGAAAATGAAGAATGTTAAAAAAAAACAACAGAGAAACAAAAGAACAAAAAAAAACCCGGAAAAATCAGATAAAGAAAGCGAGAACGAAGAAAACAGTGAAAAAAGAAAAAAAAAACATATAGAAAATGAAGAATGTTAAAAAAAAACAACAGAGAAACAAAAGAACAAAAAAAACCCCGGAAAAATCAGATAAAGAAAGCGAGAACGAAGAAAACAGTGAAAAAAGAAAAAAAAAAACATATAGAAAATGAAGAATGTTAAAAAAAAAACAACAGAGAAACAAAAGAAACAAAAAAAAACCCCGGAAAAATCAGATAAAGAAAGCGAGAACGAAGAAAACAGTGAAAAAAGAAAAAAAAAACATATAGAAAATGAAGAATGTTAAAAAAAAACAACAGAGAAACAAAAGAACAAAAAAAAAACCCGGAAAAATCAGATAAAGAAAGCGAGAACGAAGAAAACAGTGAAAAAAGAAAAAAAAAACATATAGAAAATGAAGAATGTTAAAAAAAAACAACAGAGAAACAAAAGAACAAAAAAAAACCCCGGAAAAATCAGATAAAGAAAGCGAGAACGAAGAAAACAGTGAAAAAAGAAAAAAAAAACATATAGAAAATGAAGAATGTTAAAACAACAGAGAAACAAAAGAAACGAAAAAAACCCCGGAAAAATCAGATAAAGAAAGCGAGAACGAAGAAAACAGTGAAAAAAGAAAAAAAAAACATATAGAAAATGAAGAATGTTAAAAAAAAACAACAGAGAAACAAAAGAACAAAAAAAAAACCCGGAAAAATCAGATAAAGAAAGCGAGAACGAAGAAAACAGTGAAAAAAGAAAAAAAAAACATATAGAAAATGAAGAATGTTAAAAAAAAACAACAGAGAAACAAAAGAACAAAAAAAACCCCCGGAAAAATCAGATAAAGAAAGCGAGAACGAAGAAAACAGTGAAAAAAGAAAAAAAAAAAAACATATAGAAAATGAAGAATGTTAAAAAAAAAACAACAGAGAAACAAAAGAACAAAAAAAAACCCCGGAAAAATCAGATAAAGAAAGCGAGAACGAAGAAAACAGTGAAAAAAGAAAAAAAAAAACATATAGAAAATGAAGAATGTTAAAAAAAAACAACAGAGAAACAAAAGAAACAAAAAAAACCCCGGAAAAATCAGATAAAGAAAGCGAGAACGAAGAAAACAGTGAAAAAAGAAAAAAAAAACATATAGAAAATGAAGAATGTTAAAAAAAAACAACAGAGAAACAAAAGAACAAAAAAAAAACCCGGAAAAATCAGATAAAGAAAGCGAGAACGAAGAAAACAGTGAAAAAAGAAAAAAAAAACATATAGAAAATGAAGAATGTTAAAAAAAAACAACAGAGAAACAAAAGAACAAAAAAAAACCCGGAAAAATCAGATAAAGAAAGCGAGAACGAAGAAAACAGTGAAAAAAGAAAAAAAAAACATATAGAAAATGAAGAATGTTAAAAAAAAACAACAGAGAAACAAAAGAACAAAAAAAAAACCCGGAAAAATCAGATAAAGAAAGCGAGAACGAAGAAAACAGTGAAAAAAGAAAAAAAAAAAAACATATAGAAAATGAAGAATGTTAAAAAAAAAACAACAGAGAAACAAAAGAACAAAAAAAAACCCCGGAAAAATCAGATAAAGAAAGCGAGAACGAAGAAAACAGTGAAAAAAGAAAAAAAAAAAACATATAGAAAATGAAGAATGTTAAAAAAAAAACAACAGAGAAACAAAAGAACAAAAAAAAAACCCCGGAAAAATCAGATAAAGAAAGCGAGAACGAAGAAAACAGTGAAAAAAGAAAAAAAAAACATATAGAAAATGAAGAATGTTAAAAAAACAGAGAAACAAAGAAACAAAAAAAAACCCGGAAAAATCAGATAAAGAAAGCGAGAACGAAGAAAACAGTGAAAAAAGAAAAAAAAAACATATAGAAAATGAAGAATGTTAAAAAAACAGAGAAACAAAGAAACAAAAAAAAAACCCGGAAAAATCAGATAAAGAAAGCGAGAACGAAGAAAACAGTGAAAAAAGAAAAAAAAAACATATAGAAAATGAAGAATGTTAAAAAAACAACAACAGAGAAACAAAGAAACAAAAAAAAACCCGGAAAAATCAGATAAAGAAAGCGAGAATGAAGAAAACAGTGAAAAAAGAAAAAAGAAACATATAGAAAATGAAGAATGTTAAAAAAACAGAGAAACAAAGAAACAAAAAAAAACCCGGAAAAATCAGATAAAGAAAGCGAGAACGAAGAAAACAGTGAAAAAAGAAAAAAAAAAACATATAGAAAATGAAGAATGTTAAAAAAACAGAGAAACAAAGAAACAAAAAAAAAACCCGGAAAAATCAGATAAAGAAAGCGAGAACGAAGAAAACAGTGAAAAAAGAAAAAAAAAACATATAGAAAATGAAGAATGTTAAAAAAAAAACAACAGAGAAACAAAAGAAACAAAAAAAACCTCGGAAAAATCAGATAAAGAAAGCGAGAACGAAGAAAACAGTGAAAAAAGAAAAAAAAACATATAGAAAATGAAGAATGTTAAAAAAAAACAACAGAGAAACAAAAGAACAAAAAAAAAACCCGGAAAAATCAGATAAAGAAAGCGAGAACGAAGAAAACAGTGAAAAAAGAAAAAAAAAACATATAGAAAATGAAGAATGTTAAAAAAAAACAACAGAGAAACAAAAGAACAAAAAAAAAAACCCGGAAAAATCAGATAAAGAAAGCGAGAACGAAGAAAACAGTGAAAAAAGAAAAAAAAAACATATAGAAAATGAAGAATGTTAAAAAAACAACAACAGAGAAACAAAAGAAACAAAAAAAAACCCGGAAAAATCAGATAAAGAAAGCGAGAACGAAGAAAACAGTGAAAAAAGAAAAAAAAAACATATAGAAAATGAAGAATGTTAAAAAAAAACAACACAGAAACAAAAGAACAAAAAAAAACCCGGAAAAATCAGATAAAGAAAGCGAGAACGAAGAAAACAGTGAAAAAAGAAAAAAAAAACATATAGAAAATGAAGAATGTTAAAAAAAAACAACAGAGAAACAAAAGAACAAAAAAAAACCCCGGAAAAATCAGATAAAGAAAGCGAGAACGAAGAAAACAGTGAAAAAAGAAAAAAAAAACATATAGAAAATGAAGAATGTTAAAACAACAGAGAAACAAAAGAAACAAAAAAAAACCCGGAAAAATCAGATAAAGAAAGCGAGAACGAAGAAAACAGTGAAAAAAGAAAAAAAAAACATATAGAAAATGAAGAATGTTAAAAAAAAACAACAGAGAAACAAAAGAACAAAAAAAAACCCGGAAAAATCAGATAAAGAAAGCGAGAACGAAGAAAACAGTGAAAAAAGAAAAAAAAAACATATAGAAAATGAAGAATGTTAAAAAAAAACAACAGAGAAACAAAAGAACAAAAAAAAAACCCGGAAAAATCAGATAAAGAAAGCGAGAACGAAGAAAACAGTGAAAAAAGAAAAAAAAAAAAACATATAGAAAATGAAGAATGTTAAAAAAAAAACAACAGAGAAACAAAAGAACAAAAAAAAACCCCGGAAAAATCAGATAAAGAAAGCGAGAACGAAGAAAACAGTGAAAAAAGAAAAAAAAAACATATAGAAAATGAAGAATGTTAAAAAAAAACAACAGAGAAACAAAAGAACAAAAAAAAAACCCGGAAAAATCAGATAAAGAAAGCGAGAACGAAGAAAACAGTGAAAAAAGAAAAAAAAAACATATAGAAAATGAAGAATGTTAAAAAAAAACAACAGAGAAACAAAAGAACAAAAAAAAACCCCGGAAAAATCAGATAAAGAAAGCGAGAACGAAGAAAACAGTGAAAAAAGAAAAAAAAAAAAACATATAGAAAATGAAGAATGTTAAAAAAAAAACAACAGAGAAACAAAAGAACAAAAAAAAACCCCGGAAAAATCAGATAAAGAAAGCGAGAACGAAGAAAACAGTGAAAAAAGAAAAAAAAAAAAACATATAGAAAATGAAGAATGTTAAAAAAAAAACAACAGAGAAACAAAAGAACAAAAAAAAAACCCCGGAAAAATCAGATAAAGAAAGCGAGAACGAAGAAAACAGTGAAAAAAGAAAAAAAAAACATATAGAAAATGAAGAATGTTAAAAAAAAAACAACAGAGAAACAAAAGAACAAAAAAAAACCCCGGAAAAATCAGATAAAGAAAGCGAGAACGAAGAAAACAGTGAAAAAAGAAAAAAAAAAAACATATAGAAAATGAAGAATGTTAAAAAAAAACAACAGAGAAACAAAAGAACAAAAAAAAACCCCGGAAAAATCAGATAAAGAAAGCGAGAACGAAGAAAACAGTGAAAAAAGAAAAAAAAAAAAACATATAGAAAATGAAGAATGTTAAAAAAACAGAGAAACAAAGAAACAAAAAAAAAACCCGGAAAAATCAGATAAAGAAAGCGAGAACGAAGAAAACAGTGAAAAAAGAAAAAAAAAACATATAGAAAATGAAGAATGTTAAAAAAACAGAGAAACAAAGAAACAAAAAAAAAACCCGGAAAAATCAGATAAAGAAAGCGAGAACGAAGAAAACAGTGAAAAAAGAAAAAAAAAACATATAGAAAATGAAGAATGTTAAAAAAAAAACAACAGAGAAACAAAGAAACAAAAAAAAACCCGGAAAAATCAGATAAAGAAAGCGAGAATGAAGAAAACAGTGAAAAAAGAAAAAAAAAAACATATAGAAAATGAAGAATGTTAAAAAAACAGAGAAACAAAGAAACAAAAAAAAAACCCGGAAAAATCAGATAAAGAAAGCGAGAACGAAGAAAACAGTGAAAAAAGAAAAAAAAAAACATATAGAAAATGAAGAATGTTAAAAAAACAGAGAAACAAAGAAACAAAAAAAAAACCCGGAAAAATCAGATAAAGAAAGCGAGAACGAAGAAAACAGTGAAAAAAGAAAAAAAAAAAACATATAGAAAATGAAGAATGTTAAAAAAAAAACAACAGAGAAACAAAGAAACAAAAAAAAACCCGGAAAAATCAGATAAAGAAAGCGAGAATGAAGAAAACAGTGAAAAAAGAAAAAAAAAACATATAGAAAATGAAGAATGTTAAAAAAACAGAGAAACAAAGAAACAAAAAAAAACCCGGAAAAATCAGATAAAGAAAGCGAGAAGGAAGAAAACAGTGAAAAAAGAAAAAAAGTAAGCGGAAAAAAAGAAAGGTGAAAAACGAAAATGAAAACAATGAAAGAAAGGGTCAAAATAAATAAATAAAGCAAGGGAAAAAAGATCATAAACAATTGATGCTATGATTAAACATTCCCGTCAAAATTCTATGGAAGAATTTAAAATGTACATCAAAGTAAAACCTGGATATAGGGATAATGAAGAATCATTAATTGGATTAAATAGAATTTACATAAAAGAAAACTTTACTGTTAGTAGTAGTCGTAATAGTTGTAATGTGAAGTAAGGAATAAAACGATTCATCACTTTATAAGCTTATACATCAAACTGGCCTAAAGGCAGTACAAAACTAGGCATGACTGGGTGGGAAAGGTGATCTATTGGGAAGTGTGCAATGTATTTAATTTTAACCATACTACCAAATAGTATATGCAAAAATCCAGAACCTGTCTAAGAAAATGAGACGGATATATTTTTCCCTGGAATTTTGAGATACGAATCACCTAATCCTGATCAGAAGATTAGCGCTAATGTTGATTAACAAGAAAAAATAATTTGCCATCGAGAGGATTTTGCTCTTTCGATGGACCACAGAGTTAAAATAAAAGAACGCGAAAGATAAGAAAATAATTAGACCTTGCAAAAAAAACAAGAAAAGGCTGTGGAACATGAGGATGACGGTGATACCAATTATAGCTGGTGCACTTGGAACGGTCCAAAAAGGCTTGGAACAATTAGAAATAAAACGAAGAATCAAGACCATCTAAACTACTGCATTATTAAGATCGGCTAGAATACTGAGAAGAGTCCTGGAGACTTGAGAGGACAAGCTGTCAATGAGACTCCAGTGAAAGACCAACAGCTAATGTTATATAATTGCAGAGGGATTTTTGTTATATTATCATTTTTTCGTTGGTTATATCTTATCTTTCGGTTTAGTTAGGCTTAGATGTATACGACTTAGTGTACGGGTAGGTGCACACATTGAGCGCAGGTATTCACGCTCGCGTGGGGATGATGTAACAATTACAGATGTCATAATAAAAATCCAGGATAGGAAATAGGACTGGGGATGTGAATGTCGTCATGCCCGGAAGTGATGGGCTGAGGATTTTGGGTGATCTTTGAAAAAAAGCAGTGAGCTGAGATTTTAAGCTGGACGAAGCGAGTTGATTTTTGGACCTGGGCGAGGCCAGTCTAGTTATGGACAACGGGATGCCCGCACGTTGTTGGGTCAGATGGAACAGTCAGCATTGTAGAAATTGCCTCTCTCTCTCTCTCTCTCTCTCTCTCTCTCTCTCTCTCCTCGTGTCGAAAAACCTAAAAGTCAAGAAGGTAATAAAAGTTTCGTACCTAAACTACCGAGAGTCGTCAGTGTTTCGAGAGTTTTTCGGATTCCTACGCATGTGAACGTTCTATATATCCGTTTATTTTACATAACCACATACCGTATCATGGATATGTTACACTAACGCTTGTGTGAAAAAAATCACAAGGAGTAAAACAATTATTATAACAATACCACGATGACAAATTACATCAAAGCCAAAATTGACGAAAATAAAAAAAAAAAATACTAAATGTAGGTTATGTGGAAACAGAGAATAAATGGGTGATCCCTTAATAAGTAAATCCAGCAAACAGGTTCAAAAGGAGTTTGATATTAGGTATGACTGGGTGGGAAAGGTAATCAACTAGGAATTGTGCAAGAAATTAAATCTTGATATATGCACAAATCAGAATCCGAACTCTAAAATGAGACGCATACATTTTTAATAGGACTGAAAAATTGATCACCAAATCCTGGTCTGAAGATTCGAGTAGTTTTAATTCATCGTTTTTTTTTTACTTGAGTCTGGGTGACAGCATGTTTTCTCTTCTAACTATTCTCACTGATCTCAACAGTGCTGAGGTCTGGATTGTTTTGAATCTTCCTCTGATCATCAATTCTTCCAGTCTCGTTTCCGATCATTTGGGGACGGTTCCAAGCTCACCAACCTCAACTGGCATTACCGTTGCTCTCGGCGTCCACAGCTTTCTTTTTAGTTCTCTCGCAATATCCAAATATTGACAATTGTTTTGCTTTCGTTTTTTTTTACTGTAGGGTCCGCCTAACTGGCAAAAATCCTCTTGATGACAATTTTTTTTTCTTTTAAGTAGCACAAATTTTGGTTTTCTGACTAGGATTCAGTAATCTCAAAGTCCCAGCAAATTCTACGCCCATCATTTTCTTAGATAGCTTCTTGCTTATGTATATACTATCTTTCAGAGTAACACGTTTTAATCCCTTGCACAATTCCCAATGGGTCTCCTTTCCCGTTCAGTCTTGTCTAGTCGTATATTTCTTTTTGTGCCAGTTTGGTGTGTTCGCTTACCTAGTGATTAACCATTTCATCTCTATCGCCATATCTCCTACGTTTGCTATTTCGTTGTGCATTATCAATTTTTGTTTTATTATTATGCCAATTTTTCTTCATAGCTCTTGCTGATGGTTTTTCTCTTGATCTGAGTTACAAATAGCTTCCCCAAGCCTCAAGGTCTCTTCGAATTATCCTAGCCGATTTTAGAAATGACGTATACCCTTGTTATCAATTCTCCCTCTAATACCTAATCTGTCGACCTTTTTTCCATATTCTTTGAGACAGTTCCAAAGGTCCCGACTACGATTGGTAATACAGTCACGTTTAAGTTTAATAGCTTCTCCCGTTCTCTAGCAAGGTCCTGGTATTTTTTAAAGCTTTTTACCTTCGTCTGCTTTAACTCTGTGCACTGCTGGTACAGCGAAATCAACTTAATAACAAGTTCTCCTCGTTAATTGATAATATTTGTCACTGCCTCCACCCAGACAGGACTTGAAACAAGGTCAATGTCCTGAAGGCTGATAATAGTGGGGATTTAGGGGAGGGGAAGGTTGGGCACGAACCGAGGCTCGAACTCTGCTGATCTGTGTAGCTCATCGACCCACTTAGTGCTATGTGAGTCTAATGAGCCAAGCTGGTCCAGGCGCGATGCCTGGTTATAGCTTAAACTGGACAGCAAGGTACAGTGCTATACAAAGGGAACAAAGGTGTCAATGTTGCAGCTCGCCCACCCGAATGTGGCCCAGCCGAAGCTGGAGTGTTTTCGGTCTCGACTCTGCCATTGATTTCGATACCCTATCCGGCACGAATGCCAGACAGCCCAGCCAAGGAAGGTAAGTATCTCCTCGTTAATTGATACCGTATCTGATCTTTTGACCTTAATTCGGTTATTTGTTTATATCTCCAAGTCCCAGAGAATTTTATGCGTTTCATTTTTATCATTAAATTACTCCTTGGAAGTTATTCACGCTAGCGCTAACTGATGGTTTCTCACAGGAGTAGGAGTGACAGCAAATCTCCAGGACTCTTTTTGGTATTCTGGCCGATCCTAACAATGCTGTAGTTTGGATGGTCACCGCTCGTCCTTCGATTTCCAACTATTCTAGCCCCCTTAGCGAACTTTTGAGGATCGTTTTGAATCTACCAATGACCATTGATATCACCCTAACCTTAATATTCTATAGCTTTTTGACTTGTCTAGCAAGCTCTAAGTACGTATCTTCCTTTTGTTTTCTTTAATTTTCACTCGGTGATTTGTAGGTACAGCAAAGTTCATTATTCGACTGGTTCTCTTTTTTTTTGGTTAACTATCACAAGGTCAGGTCTTTAGGTTGGAATTATGTAATCTGTTTGTATCTCGAAATCCCAGATAATTTTATGGTCAAATTTAAATTTCTTGTTCAATTTCTAGTGCATCGCCTTTTCCACCATATCGTGTCTAGTCTTATAATCTTTTTGCAATCTCTTACAATATTTGCTTATTATAATTGATTAATCGTTTGGTCTCTATCAACAAATAACCCACACATTTGGTCTTTATCAACAAATAACCAACAAATTTGGTCTTTATCAACAAATAACCTACAAATTTGGTTTTTATCAACAAATAACCTACAATTGCTATTGCTTATCAATTTTTACTTTTACATAGTTGGTCCATGTGGCGTTGTTTTGTGTTTCAGTTTCTCTTTTAAGTTTTCCCTTTCGTAGCCGTGTCCATATCTTCTCGTGTGTGATCTCACCAATTTGTCTCTTAAAATATCCCTACTGTTGTTTTTCTTCCCATTTCTGTTTCCTAATTATTGTCTTCTGTTAATCATTATGTTGGCTCTGCTGTTACTGGTCGCTGAAATTTCCAGTGCTGGCACGTCTTCCTTTTTCATTCTTGACCCATTCTGTCTGACTGTCTGTCTGTATCATCTCGCGTATGTAAATCCCAATTATTATCATTAGTAGTAGTAGTAGTTGTAGTATTTATTGTCATGAGAAACATCTTTTTAAATGGTGAAGAAATTCCATGTAAAAAGTATAATGGAAATTATTCATTTTTTTCTTGTTTTATGAATGAAAGAAATGACGGTTTGGCCTTAAGGGTTTAAAAAATCTATTCTTTTTGAAAATCATTCGTAAAAATGAAGAACCTATATACCCAAAAGCCCACGACTGACTCGAATCGCGAACTTTGAAGTTTGGCGAACAGTGGGGAGGAAGTTGAGGTGAAGCAATGGTTAATATTTGACGAATTGATTTATTGATTGGATTTCTTTCTTTTTCATTTTCTTCTCCTTTTCTTTACAATTTTAAATGTTCCGTCTGATCTGATGCCAAATCCCTGTCAGTTCATAGGTTGTAATGTCTGCCGCCTTTGAAGTCAGATGAAAATTTTCAAAATTTCTCGATACCGAATTAGAGTAGATGCCGTGGCTCATCAGTTAATGATGTTAACTTCAATTTTGAATATATATATATATATATATATAAAAGTAAATAAAGGATTGTAATCCGACAATATGAAGAAAAATTGATTACAAGGTAATCAAAGTGGAAGGAGAGATTTATTAAGAATTCGACAGAATAGTGTTTCGGTTCAACTGAACCATCATCAGGAACATGAGGGGTGATATTAGCGATGTTAAGTCAACGATGGATGTTTAAAAATGCAAAATACAAAAACCTAGGCGAAAGTTTGTATAATAAGAAAAGGTTGGCAGTTTAATTAAACGGCCAGCTTCGCGTAGGTTTTTATATTTTGCATTTTAAAACATCCATCGTCGACTTAACATCGCTAATATCACCCCTCATGTTCCTGATGATGGTTCAGTAGAACCGAAACGCTATAGTGTCGACTTCTCAATAAATCTCTCCTTCCACTTGAATTACCTTGCTAGCAATTTATCTACATATATATAGTCAGCAGCGCTTAGTGACAGTCAGTTTCTCTCCTGTGAAATCATCAGACGGCGACTTCCATAAAACTCGGGCGGTTGACGAAGTGTCTTTTTTCATCTTTTTGTAGACTCCATCTCCAATATATTATATCATAAACTTATATCTGCGTTAGTTCCTTACGTAGGTCTTATCTTTTTAACTATATATATATATATATATGCGTGTGTGTGTGCGCGTGTGTGAGTGTGTATATATATATGCCCAAGCTCTGGATAAAATAGTAGGGTAGATTGGGCTCTCTGGCTTTGGTAGGGCGATAAGTCTAGGAGAAGAAAAAGCTCTGAATTCAACACCTGATAAGTGTTGTTCAGAAGAATCTATGGTACATTGGTGTGCCATTCTTCTGTCATGATCAAATGATGTGACTGTTCCTGCGCAAACCTTTACCACAATAAATAAATCACCGGTTTAGGTAGCCCTTTACGTCAAGAATGATGAGCGAGTTCATTTATTTTATATATTCGAGAGTTATTCAGAAAGTTCTAAGACTCATCCAGATTTTTGATTTGGAGCACAACTTTCACATTTTTTTGGCCTTTTATGGGGCGAAGACTAAGTCAACAATGCTTGATGACATTCAGTTTCTGCCTGATATCATATAAGCGAGTAAGTGAAAATCACTAAACACCTTTGAATATATATATATATATATATATATATATATATATATATTGTCATCCACAAACAGACGGTTTCGTTGTATCACAACTCTTCAGTATGGATAGACACGTAGGGCGCTTGAAGCTGGAATCGAAACCCACCCAACTTTACGTTAGACTTAGTATCAGACCACTCGGCCAAAAAGCGTACCACGTCAGCTAAGGAATTATTAGGTATTACGTAGCAACAAGGGCAGCGGCGTTCGTTTGTTTACATTGTATACCTTAGCAGATACCAGAGTGCTCAATCTGTTCGAAGAGCTTTGCATTATGCGAGCGGCAGCCGTAAATTCCTTCGCCAGATTGCTCAACCCCTATGGGGGAGCGTATATATATATATATATATAGAGAGAGAGAGAGAAAGAGAGAGAGAGAGAGAGAGAGAGAGAGAGAGAGAGAGATTAAAGACTGATTGGTCAAAATTCAAAAATACACATTAAAATTTTCAAACCTCCGGGAGTCTTTTTTCTACCAATATTAGCTCTTTTGTTTCGTATGGAAATTAGTTGATTTTATACACACACACAAACACATAAATATATATATGCGCTCGCGTGTGTGTGTGTTTCAAAACATCTTTTCGAATTTAATAATGAACTTGTAGTGGAAAGAAAATTTCGTAATCTGGTTTGGCGCGCAATTTAATTCGACACTTAATTTCACCCAATCAGGATGACCTATCCTATTCAGCCCGGACCTTTCATTTCCGGCCAGAAAATCGGGTAAGCTGCTAAACACACTCTCTTTGGTTGGACAACGCCGCCCAGTGCAGACGTCTCACTGGTGGCTCTTAAATAGCAGCAGCAGCAGCATGGACACATGAGGGAACCTACCTAATTTATGGATTCCTTGCAAGAAATCCCAGTTGAATATAAATTAGACACATTCAACATGCCTCGCACAGGCACAACTTTATGTCACCCCCAAAACTGACTATGTCGATTCGACGTACAATTAAGCTCTCGGCACCTAGCTCTCAATTCACCTCTGGGCCACTTTAATCGAGACAATGCACACTCTCTCCAAATACCAGACACACGAAACTCACGGTGACTCCAAAGTTCATTTCCTCCAACGGCAACATGGCTTTCGCTAAACTACGGCGAACACAATCCCTCGCACGTCCGACGACACGCGCTGCCTTTCTCAACTTCCTCATAACTCCATTTCGTCTCTATACTCACAACTTTTCCACGATTCCTGCAGCACAAACCCAATATTCCATGCTGCAAATAAAAACTATTCTAAAAACATATTTCGACTATCGGCATCTTACTTCTTCATCCTTCCTTTATTTACTTTTAAAACTTAGCGAGGAAGTAACTAAGCACACGCACATACGTTACAACTCTTCCTCGCTAACAATTATTACACTCTGCTCGCCCAAATAATAACAATAATTCCTGCTAAAAACTCTTTAAGATAATGCCAATACACCAAACTGTTGACAACTCATTACTCAATCCCCGCACCCCCCAAAAAAACAAAGGAAAAAAACCATAGGTACATTTAAACGTACTTAAAAGAGAATCTGATTTCAGAGAGAGATAGGGCAAGAGAGAGAGAGAGAGAGAGAGAGAGAGAGGAAGTTCATGCACACTCAAATATATACACCCAAACAATCTTTGAATATGTTTATGACACATTCAACATAGATAGAAAAAGAAAGAATAAGGGGAAAAAAGCAAAAAAATAATTACCGGATGTTCATTGAATACATATTAATACGTTCTCAAACAAATTCAACTCAAAGAGGAAGAATGAGAAAACAGAAAAAAAAAACAACTGGATGTACATCATCATCATCATCATGTCGTCCCACTAGCACAGATATCCCTGACTTTCTCTCGCCACTTCTCCCTATCATTCATCGCTTCTGGCAGGTCTTCAGGGCTACATCCCGTATCCTCGCACAGCTGCTGTATGTTCGTGCTGGTCTTCCTGCTTTTGCTTGGCCATATCCGGGGGTCCATAGTAGTACATTACTTATGAGTTCGTCCTTGCTTCTCCAGGAGTATCCCGCGTGCCTGGTTCGTCTAACTTGGATAGTTTTCGTTATGGGAGGCAGGTGGCCCAATAGTTGGTGTCTTGAGGGGTGTTTTCGCCAGGACTTGTTCAATATTGCTCGCACCATTGTTGTGTAATTGGTGTCTAGCTTCTTTTTCAGCTGTTTAGTTAGCGTCCAAGTAGTGCATCCATACAGCAGTATCAATACGACCGCTGTCCGGAAGAAACTGCGTTGCAAATGTCTGCACACAAACACACGATGTAGATACTTTTTAATGCAATAATAAATAAATTGATTTAAATAAAAAAATCCCATTCCAATTGTTATATTTTGATCCCTCACCCCGGCCTAAAAATGCTATTCCAAGGTGATACACCGGAAGGAAGTGACATATTCCAACGGCCAGTAATCGAAAGAGAGCACGTAGGCGGATTAAGGCTTATGATATGGGACAAGGTAAAGGTCTCATTGTGCCATCACAGTCATGCACCGGAAGAGAGTAACCTCTGAACTGCATGACAGTTATTTTGCCTTGACGATTAAACATCCGATTCAAACATCTAGTAGGCGATCGTGTGGGCGTTGAGTTATTATTTAACTCAGTTGAGTTTGGGTCCCAAGCAGTTGCCAGCAGACTCCCAGAGGGTTAGAGACGAGATGTGGTAGGGAAGGCCACACCCGACCGAGGGGGGCCTCGGAAACCCCCGATGCAGTTGCCAGCGGACCCCAGAGGGTTAGAGACGAGATGTGGTAGGGAAGGCCACACCAGACCGAGGGGGCCCTCGGAAACCCCCGATGCAGTTGCCAGCAGACTCTCAGAGAGTTAGAGACGAGATGTGGTAGGGAAGGTCACACCCGACCGAGGAGGCCATCGGAAAACCCCCGATGGAGTGGACCCCAACACCAGGAGAACAAGACACAACGTGACGGTCATAACAGTGGGGTCAAAATATGAAGTTTACGTTCGGTCTCCAGCATCCTCACACATGCTAACCTTTCGAACCCTTGCAATAAAGTGAGAGGTGAATATTTTTCTAAAGAAGTCCTTCCTGCATCTTTATCATGCGTTTTCCTTCCTGCGTCTTTATCGTTGTGTCACTATAGATGACCATATAACTTTGTCCGATTTGGTGCTTGTGCCAGCAGAGTTCTTCAAGGATTCAAAACGAACCTGGTTACCGTAAACAACAGTTTTTAAGCATCACAACACGCCATCAACGAAAAGAAAAAAGGAAAATGCTGGAATTTAAAGAAGTAAAAACAAAAAAAAAACAAAAAAAGAACAAACGAGCAACAAACAGATGAACAGACTGACGCGAAAAGAAAGAAAGAAAGAAAGAAAAGAAAGAAAGAAAAGAAAGAAAGAAAAGAGGAAGGCAACGTGCTGGAAGAAAAGAAGAAGAAAAAAAAAACAAGAAACAAGAACAAACCCACAACAGAAAAGAGAAAAGAAAGAAAAAAAACAGGAAATGTAAGTTGATTGCTCATTCATGTAACTTCTATCTCTCTCTGTTATTTAAATTGGGTATGATAGTGAAAGATTTGTTTTAATGACAAGGGCCTTTCTAGAAGCATAAAATTGGAAATAATTTTTTAAAAAAATGTGTGATCCCTAGATAAAAATTGAAATTACTGCTATGTGTAATATTGTATCGTAGTGAGGGAGGACAAAAAGAAGGGAACAAAGATAGCTATGGGACAGTTATTGTCCGTTTTTTGATAGACAGCTTATCGTAAACAATAAATTTCATAATAAATTTTATGAATGGGGATTTTTTTTTTATCGCAAATAGGTCTTTGTGAGTAAAAAAAAAATTCGTTGTAACTTTTCATTGGTCCAGACAGGTGGTGATTGAAAATTAGAATTTCAGTCCAAGATTTGGAATCCCGCATATCTGTAGTTAAGACCTTTTGGTCAGGTTTTCATGTTTGGAACTTGTGGATTGGAAATGAGAATTTTAATCCGAGAGATGGAATCTTGGGAGCATTAATGGTATTGTTCAAGAATTTCGCACATTGGTGGTTTGTCTGAATGATGCGCATATAATTTTTCGATATTTATGAAGTTGAGAGAATCGATATTTTCGGCGCTGGTAGAATCAGGCCGGTTGTTTTGCTGTAGAAATTATTGATATCAATTATTGAAGACATAGGTATTGTCTTGAAAACGGTCTTGCCGTGGAGGCAGAGTTACTAAGAGACAGATGTTTTTTGTGTCTGACGAAGCAGACAGGTATTTTGTGAGTTCCCCCTGGAGTGAAGCTTTGAGATTGTTATTGGGGAAGATATTTTGAAACAGAGTTTTGGATGTAATTAAGAGATGCGCAGAATTTTGACAGAACCAAGTGTGGCGAAGATTCACAGATTCGGAAATATTTTGAATTGGGAAATGTTGGCAGAATTTATAAAAGTTTGGGTTGTTTAGAAAAAAAAACCCGGGATATTTTGTGAAAAGAAAAAAAAAGAAGAATGCTCGGAAGCTATTGAAAAAGTTGTATTATAAATCAGGCTTAATTTATGGTACTGTAGACTGAAATTGAATAAACTGGGAGGCGAACCATTAGTTATCATGTTAAGGTAAAGACAGAGAGGTAGATATAAGGTTGAAAAAAAAATAAGGGACATTGAATGAGCAATTTATTATGAAAAAAAAAAATGAAAAGAAAAAGTAAAAAGAAAATGAAAATAAAAACAAAAACGTACAGGACAATAGAAAAAAGACGGAAAGAAAAAAAAAGAAAAAGAAGAAACTTGAACATTGTTGAACACAGCATATAAAAAAAAGAAAGAAAGAACGAACATTTTTTTAAATAGACAGTACATCACTACATAGATTGAAAAAAAAAGAAGAAAAGAAAACTGAACATTTTTGAACTGTGATTGTAATATTGTTTTGACTTGTAAAGTGAAAATTTTTGAGTTTGAGTTTAAAGGTGACATTAGAAATTTTTTTTTCCCGTTCATATTATGAAATTTGACGAAAACCATTAACAGAGGATTTTATTCTAGGTTTAATGATATTTGAAATTATATTGATTCTAAAAATTTTTTTTTAGAATTTGGCGTTTTCGTGGAATAGGAAATATTTTTTTAGGGGGGGGTTATGTTTTTGAGGAAATCGTGGCTGACGTGAGAATAGGACAGACATTCATCCAATTGGTTTCAGATTATTAATGGGTAGACGGCAAAGAAAGCAATTCTATCGAAGAATTCGTCGACCCATGAAGCTGTTGAGGGCCTATTTGGCTTCTTCTTTTTTTTTTTAGTTTGGAGTTCCGAGGATGGAATAAGAGAAAAAAGGCGTGGCCTACTCCAAAATTTTGTGGATTATGTCTATGTCTTTCAGTCACGATGGTGTTTTGGATTCGTGTGTGATTTGGCAAAGTGAAGCGAATCTGGGAAAGGCGAGGTGCCTATATATTGGTAGCCACGAGGGTTCCTGATTTAATTGAAAAGAAACCCGGCGCGGGTTTGATCAGGTAAGGCATGTTCCTCAAGGGCTTGCAAACCAATGGCATGGAAACAGAAACCTAACGAAAAAAAAAGTGGGTAACATATTGCTAATTAGTATTTTGCGTGGATTATTTTAGGTGGTCTACAGCGTGCGTGCCAGATTGTGATACATTCGTATGTATTGTGATACTTTGTTTTGGGCCATGATTTTTGTGGATTTTTGTGGAATGCTTTGGGCCTTGAAGATATTGTGTTTTAGTTTATGAAATTCTCCGGTTACTACAGGAAGGAACCTGTTGAGCAAAGAACTGGAGTGTGGTCATGAGGAATCCAGGCGAAATGTATTGCTGGAATGACCAGGGTCACTAAGTTTGTGACCAGGATCTAGGACCAGAGTATGGTCCTGTTAGGATTTTGAAATTTCTTCAAGGAATTATGGAGGGCCCGTTGTGGTGAGAAGACAAAAAAAATGCATCCGTATGGTACCTTGATGCGCACATGTCAAGATGGCCAACCACGCAAATATAGTAAGACAAATTTAGATAATAATTAGTCGGGCAAGTGTTACATAGAGAGAAGGTCGCCTTCTAAGTAAGATTTTGTTTGCTGTAGTTCAAGTGATTCTTTTTTATGTTTTCAGCCATTATTGTCCATTGTAAATTATTCTGTAAAATATGTGTGAGTTTGGTGGAGACGAACGTGAAGAAAATTCCACATGTGGAATTTTGAAAAATAATTTACGGATGAATGTTATATTTTGACCCCTCGCCCCGGCCTAAAAATGCTATTCCAATGTGATACACCGGAAGGAAGTGACACATTCCAACGGCCAGCAATCGAAAGAGATCGCGTGGGCGGATTAAGGCTTATGATATGGGACAAGGTGAAGGTCTCATTGTGCCATTACAGTCATGCACCGGAAGAGAGTAACCTCTGAACTGCATGACAGTTATTTTGCCTTGATGACGATTAAACATCCGATTCAAAGATCCAGTAGGCGATCGTGTGGGCGTTGAGTTATTATTTAACTCAGTTGAGTTTGGGTCCCAAGCAGTTGCCAGCAGAGTCCCAGAGGGTTAGAGACGAGATGTGGTAGGGAAGGCCACACCCGACCGAGGGGGACCTCGGAAACCCCCGATGCAGTTGCCAGCGGACCCCAGAGGATTAGAGACGAGATGTGGTAGGGAAGGCCACACCCGACCGAGGGGGCCCTCGGAAACCCCCGATGCAGTTGCCAGCAGACTCCCAGAGAGTTAGAGACGAGATGTGGTAGGGAAGACCACACCCGACCGAGGGGGCACTCGGAAAAATCCCGATGGAGTGGACCCCAACATCAGGAGAACAAGACACAACGTGACGGTCATAACAGTGGGGTCAAAATATGAAGTTTACGTTCGGTCTACAGCATCCTCTTACATGCTAACCTTTCGAACCCTTGCAATAAAGTGAGAGGTGAATATTTTTGTAAAGAAGTCTTCCTGCGTCTTCCTTCCTGCGTCTTAATTCTTCTTGCGTCTTTATCATGCGGCGTTTATTCATGCGTCTGTCTTTGATGTTGTGTCGTTGTGATGCTGTAGATGACTATACAACACAATTAAAACAAACTTATTAGTCTCTCGAAGAAGACCACGATGTCCAAAATACGAGTTGAGCACAATTATATGGAAAAAAAAACTTAATTACCACATTAAAATTAATTTGAGGACCTATTCCCCCCCCTCTCTCTCTGTATGTATATATATATATATATATATATATATATATATATATATTTAAAGATGGTTGTTGTAGGTACAAAGAAAGAAAGAATAAGGATATATTTGAATTAGGGAGGTCCACGCAGAGATTTGTATTTTTGAATTTAGTTATTTTGTTCTATAAAATAAATAAATTCAAAAAATGCAAATCTCTTCGTGGGCCTTCCTATTTTAATATATATATATATATATATATATATATATATATATATATATATATATATATATATATATATATATATATCGGATAGAGTATGCAATAATTCATTACTTATTGAAGAAATATTTATCTATTCGCTTATTTAAACTATTTGGTTAGGCTGAAAATTAGATTTTTAAAAACAGTTGATGATTTATCTATGAAATTGATTGGCTAAAAAAAAAAAACTTAGTTCTAATATTCTCGGAGGGAGAAGATTTTTGAAAATATTTTGTATTTTGATAATTCGAATTTTCGCGGCACGTCAACTATAGTCGTCAGTGAATGCGTAGGTTGCTTAATAAATGCAAAAATATAGATAAAAATGACAGCTTCTGGAGTCTATTTTCCCCACAGAAATTAATTCTTTTTTAGTATGGAAATCAGTTTAGTTCCTATATATATATATATATATATAGAGAGAGAGAGAGAGATAGAGATAAGTTGTAAGTTAGGCGAACGTAGTCGAGGGCCTCCCGGAGGAAGTATTTTCAATAGTGACTACACCGAGGTGAAAGAGAAGGTGCAACTCCTTTCCTGGATCGCTATACTTATCCCTGATTCTTACCTTATAATGCCGAATGTTAAAGCAAGGAGGCATCTTTGGCACTACTCAACGTGGGATTGAAGACCAGTCTCCCGGGCCATGGGTGAACTCTGTAACCATTATGCTAAATGACCGGTGGTAGTGGAGGCCTTGGTTCGACGACTCGGTAACTCTTACTTTCAGGCCAATGCAATCATTAGACCAAGTCGTCTATGAGCTTTATTTATGCAATCCGATTCTTGTTGTAAAGTCTCTATTTTCTCCTTTGTATTGACTGTTCATGTTTTGGAGTTACTGACTCTTTAATCTCAATCTAGTGGATCAACTGCTCCACCCGGCAAGTATCAGGCCCCCCCCTTCAGTTCTTGCTTCAACCACTAGTCTTCATGGACCCCCTCCTAATGTCTCGTTCACATATCCGATCCAATGTACCGATGAAACAGCCCGTATTCTATCACAGCTTATATAGTTACTTTGGTAGCATCATTTCCTCGGAAACGTCCCTAGCCAGCGCTTTTAATAAAAACTTCTCTTATATATGTTGTGTAAGCCTTGACCGAGCCTTCACTCAGAGATTTCTCTGAACAGGGCGCACCTCAGTAAATAAGTGGAAGCAATATCGTGGTTAATCGGAAATCGTGGGTGTTATGAAATGATATATGCAGATGCCCGCACGAGGGTCCAGGGCAGTTGGAGTCAGTGTGAATATTGGAGTCTCATTTTGCTGTCAGGAAGAGCGGCCTCTGGTCGAGAACCCCGACCGAGAAGCAGAAGTGCTAAATGGGGCCTTGAAGATAACACAGCGTAGTCATGGCGAAGAGAAGAATTGATGGATCAATATATCAGTCTGTCTTTGTCTCCTTCTCTCTGTCTGTCTCCCACACACCACAGAAGCTTGAACCCTTTCGAAAATACAATGTGAGGATTATATTCTTATATAATGAAGTGTTGTGGTCATTTCTCCACGCATGTTTATTCTTCCGTCATCACAGCTTTACAACATATGCAGATTTTTATTACAGACTTTTATTGCATAGTTATTGCTGATTACTATACCAAGGAAGTGATAGTCACCAAGCACCATTTAATCTGTGCTTGTGCTGTCATAACTTAGATCTACGTATGCTCGAACATATATCGAATACTCCTGGCTTAAAAATAAAGCAAAGTACCTTATATATATATATATACACACACACACACACACACACACACACACATATATATATATATATATATATATATATATATATATATATATATATATATATATATATATATATTGATACCCGGGAGAAGAGCCCATGTATTACATGCGTGAACTGTATACCTGAAATTTATTCCAGTATAAATGATTTTGAGATATATAAACTTAATTTTTGATAAATTTCACTATCCTCTTTCTACTTGCTTTTTTTTTGTATTTCCTATTTCTTTATTTCTTTGGATAATTAGTACAAGGAATATTATTTAGGAAATGTACGTAAAGAAAACGCTTGTTGGTTTAACGGGAAAAGATGCAATTAAAAACAATAAATTCAGAGGATCTGCAATTACCTTTTAGTCGAAAGCAGTGAGAAGCAGAACATAAAACGGTCAGTGAAAGAAAGAGAGAATTATAGAAAAGCAGAAATATTTTTGCCTGCGTTCTCGCCACAGTCAAAAGTGGCCGTGGCTTTACCTTTGCCAGTTTTCTTAATCCATTAAAACTGGGAATATGAAAAAGATAGAATACAGTGAAGGTAAGAAAGAGAAAGTTACCGAAAAGCAGAAATTCTTATTGCGTGCTTTCCAAACATATTGATTCAGAAGACATCCTCTTCTAAAGTGTGTGTGGGGGGTATCCTCGTGGTGTAATGGTTAAAGCGATGGATTGCGGAATCGTAGAAAGCGAGTTCGAACTCCAGTCGCGCTATCACATTCACTTTCGGGCAAATACCATTGGGAAAGGTATGAACCCCTTTATCCTCTCAGCTATGGGTTAAATAGTACAACTACTGTTCTTCTAGGAGAATATCTTTGGCATTAAATAACCTACAAAGGTTGTTTATTAAACAAAGAAACCACACCATCTACTAAAGTGATCATGGTTAATTGCTTCGAGTGGCTGAAATCAAAGACTTGCCTTTTCAAAGGATTTATAATCGGAAAGATTCAGACGTATATATTATTTTAATTGGTTCTGAACAACTTTTTGGACGAAGTTATTGTTCAAAGATTTAAAACATTGTGAGATTTCAGATATGTTAATTGTTAAATTCGAAGCTTTTTTCACGTTTACGAAAAATGGAAGCGAAGATGCACATAAAATATATTAGATTTGACTGGATCGAAATGTAAGTTGGAATGGCTTGATACTACAGATTGTGCAAAACAAACGTCAAGTATCCAAGAAGTCGCAGAGGTAACACGGGAACTTGAACTAAAAAAAAAACTCTGACAGAAGTAACCAAATTACCATATTTCCCCACCCCTCCGCTTGGGCAGGATATGACACAAGGTCAATTTTTAAGCGGAGTTTAACAGGTTTGAATTCAGAGTTTTCCTTCTCCTAGACTAGTTGCCTTACCAAGGCTGAAGAACCAAGTCTGCCCTACTATTTACCCATAGCTGGAGGGAGAATAATTGGATTAATACCTTTACCAAGGGTATTAGTGCTATGTGAAATGCAAATTAACCAAATTACTACCTCTGATTCTAACTAAAATTGCCGTATCTGCTTCTTGTGAGAGAGCTTTTTTTTCAATAAAGCGTGTAAATAATTATATGAGGTCTTCCTAAAGTAAAAACCATTTTCGTAGTTTGGTTTTTATTTCTATGAATTTGTGAAAAATATGAAGTTAGAGTGTGGTGCTGATATGTTTTATAACAAAGTGATCAATGTTTTGTCAAAAAGAAACGAAAAATTATATTGATTGACGTATAAAATTGAATAACTCATTATTTGTAGATTTTATTGCTTCCTCTCGTAACCTATTAGAAGTCATCGTTGTCGCACGGGTTTTACTAATGGGTGGAGAGAACATTGAAGAGAGGCATCGAGTCTAGTGCGGGGCCTGTTGATAGAATTGTATTTTTTTTTCATTTCATTCACTGATGGAGTAGGCAAATAATTTTGGAGGAGTGCAGAGTAAGGCTCTTCTTTACGCCTTTGGTTGCATGCTCTGATTCCCAAGCCACACATCACTACTGATATATATATATATATATATATATATATATATATATATATATATATATATATATATATATATATATATATATATATATATATATATATATATATATATATATATATATATATATATATATATATATATATATATATATATATATATATATTGGCCTAGTGGGTAGAGTGTTCGCCACTGATCCGGGAAACCTGGGTTCAATCCTAGGTCAAGTCATACAAAAGACTTTAAAAATGGCGCTTGATACCTCCTTGCTTAACATTCAGCAATATAAGGTACGTATCAAGGGTAAAGTGGACCAATGCAGGGAAAAGAGTAGCACCCTCCACTACACCTCGGTGTAGTAGCAATTGAAAAGAGAGCCTTCTGAGTGCTGTCGACTACGGTCGCCAACATTACTTGTATATATATATATATATATATATATATATATAATATACTTTGCTATATTCATAAGAGTCATTGACTCAACGCCATCCTAACTTATATATACATACATTTATATATATATATATATATATATATATATATATATATATATATATAGGATGCAGTGTGTAAACTCTCATCTAAATTAAGCAAAATGAAAATAATTCTAATATCTTACTTATCAGATATCTTTACTAAAAGTACAATAGATTTAAAGATATTGCTAGTGGCTTCAACCACGGCCTCCAAAGAACATTATGTGGACTTGTTGTTTTCATTGATATGACTATGAATTTCTCCTCAGATTGGCAACCAAACATTCTGTAATCGCCTAAATGAAGTTTACGATGTGAATGTCTACAGTACAGCATGCTATTCGCGAATTCCTGGAATGGTGAGTCGCGTCATCGAGTTGCTTTCCCCAAATGACGCTAGTTTTCTACACAGACGACAAAACATAACATTTAGCGGATGCACCATATTGATAATTCAAAATGGCATCCGTTTATCTAATGCACCGTGCATATGCATATATATGAGTGCACATGTGTGTGTATTATGTGTGTGTATTGTATATAATTATAACTCATAATTGTTAAACTGACTGCAGAAGGAGGTCACTCTGAAAAAGCTCATATAGTGTGAAACCAATCAACCAACTAACCAACCACCAAACCAACCGACCAACTAAAATAATATTACTGTGTTATCACAGCTTTCTATTTTCATGAATTCCAATCCTTGTGACAAAAAATCTCCAAAAATCAAAACCCTTCTTCGTGGTTGCCATTTTGGTATCAGCTGAGTACGTACCACTGGGGGGGGGTGTCCTCTTGGTGTAATGGTTAAAGCGATGGACTGTGGAATCATAGTAAGTGAGTTCGAACTCCAGTCGTGCTATTACGTTCACTTTCAGGCAAATTCCCTTGGGAAAGGTATGAACCCCCTTATCCTCTTAGCTATGGTTTAAATAGTACCACAACTGTTCATCTTTGGCATAAAATAACCTGCAAAGGTTGAAATGCCATTAAACAAAGAAACCAATCCATATCACTGGTTGTGATGAACGAACAGTTTTGTTTCCAGACGAGGGAAAAGGTTTTCGTCGGTGCGTGTGGTTTGACAAGATGACTGTTTTCAAGGAAGTAAGTTAATTTTGTTATAAAATCGGCAAAAAGAAAATTTTCGTATCATTTCTCTATAAAACGACCCTGTTTGTGATATTGTATATAAGTTTTTTTAATGTAAAAATTTGTTTGAGTAAAAGGTGCTGATGCAATTTTTTTTAAATTCCTCTTCTAGCTCATCCAGATGATCATTTTTAATTTGTATCTTGGATATATATTTCCTTCCATTTCCTTGCCTCATAATCGCATCAAAACCCTCTTTATTAAACCCCATTGTTCAATTATGATCTTAACCAAGTATTTTTGATCAATATTTTCCTGTAGGCTATTCTTTAATCAAGTGATCCAAAAAAAATCGTCAGTAAACATCATCAACTCAGCGAGACAACAAGCCTCCCCAAATGGGCGACAATGAACGCTTTTCTTGTTGGAAATCGGCATATGAAAGGTTTCTTTCAAAAAGTACAATACGAGATTTCATCATCTACAAAGACGCAGGTGCTTCATCAAATCGGCGAGCTACAAGATACGTTCTAACGATGAAGAACACCATTTGAGGCTTTCTCGTTTGTGATTTCGTTCTAATTCTAACGTATCTTGCGTCGTGTCGTCTTTCTGATAGAAAGACGTGGCAATTTCACAGCTGACGTCATTGTAAATTGTTGCCCACTGTGCTCGGGATGCGAACCTCATACAGAGTCAGGGGAAAATACAAAAAAAATCTCCCGGGTTTGCAAAGGGGTATTGATTTTAGCTTCTGTTTGGCTAAGCAAGGTAGGCTTAGCTGTTCCAGAAGTAGCTTGATTGCTGCGTCGTTTCTCACTGGTTAGCCTATACTTTTGAACTTGTGCGAAACTAAGCTAAGCTTAGTAAATGCAACGGTGACTTTCCCTTCTGTTCATCTTTTCTCTGTCTTACCATTTGACTGATTTCTATTTCTATTATGTTATTCACCTGACTATCTATCATCTTAACTTGGTTTTTTGCATCTATGTTGAAATGATAGATTGTGGTGAATCTGACAGTATGATAGAAATACGTGGAAGGTTGGATAAATCGTGCCAACAAAACCTGTGTTAAGAGTTTGATTTATCCAACCTACCACATCTATCTATCTATCTATCTTTTTCAATTTTTTATCAATCAATCTATTTCAGTTTGCTTATCTAGCTATCTAGCCTTTGTCTTTTTAAGTGTATGTTTTGGTTTTTAATGGCATATCAATCTTCGGGATTTATTTATAGCCCAAGCCATCCTTTGTAGAAAAACAGTAGTGGTATTATTTCACCCAAAAGTTAGTGGGGGGATAAGAGAGTTCATTTTCTTTTCATGGGATATTATTTCGAAAATGAACGTAATAGGGTGACTGGAGTTCGAACTCGTTTACTAAGACTTTTCAGTCCAGTACGTTAACCATGGTGTCTCGGAGACACCTCTCGGGTGTATACAGTTATATGTATATAGGTATATAACTGGATATATACGAGTACATACAGGAATCTATCTATCTATCTATCCCAGTTCATTTATCTTGCTAGCAAACATCTTGCCTCATTTTTTAGTGTACGTAGTCATATAAGCTTCCAGGTTTATACGTGCGTATAAATGTTTATGGGTTGGTTTGGTTTTGGTTTGGTTTGGTTTGGTTTGGTTTTATGGCACGTCAACAACTGTTAGTCATTTAATACCAAATCCAATTTTATGCATATAAACAGTTCTATTTCAAACAATTCAGTTAAGTGTAATTTTTTTGTTTACACACAGTTAAATGTCAAAACAGTTCTCTTTCAGACAATTTATTTTAGCATAACTACACAGTTTAGTTCTATTTGAGCTTTAGATAGGACCATATAAGGTGCTTCCACTCCAGGACAGAGTGGACCTGGGAGGTGATGGCAATTAAGGGGTACTCTGTATTCCCCAAAATTCCTGTATTACTGGTGCAACACCATCAGATTGTCTAGTGTCATATCCATGACACTATTTGGAGGAGTTTAACCCCTCTCCAGAGATGCAGTCGGTGTATTCAGGGTCAAGTATCTATCTATCTATCTATCTATCTATCTATCTATCTATCTATCTATCTATCTAAGTGTATTCATCTACTTATCTCGCTTCTTATCTTAGCCTTTTTGAGTGTATGCAGGCGTATATGGATACAGGCGTATACCTGATCTATCTATCTATCTATCTATCTATCCTAATTTGTTTCTATCTATCTATCTATCTATCTACGATTCTTAGTATCTATCCATCTATCTATCTATCTAAGTGTATTCATCTACTTATCTCGCTTCTTATCTTAGCCTTTTTGAGTGTATGCAGGTGTATATGGATACAGGCGTATACCTGATCTATATATCTATCTATCTATCCTAATTTGTTTCTATCTATCTATCTATCTATCTACGATTCTTAGTATCTATCTATCTATCTATCTATCTATCTAAGTATATTCATCTAGCTATCTCGCTTCTTATCTTAGCCTTTTTGAGTGTATGCAGGTGTATATGCATACAGGCGTATACATGAGTATCTATCTATCTATCTATCTATCTATCTATCTATCTATCTATCTATCTATCTAGGAGTTGTGTTCAGAAAGCATTGAGGCTGAAACCGTATTTACAGAAACAAAAATGAACTATGTTCAAAACCTTCAGTTTTTAAAAAATTATTTCAATTGGATTTAACGCCCTTTTTCAAGTGAGTTCTACATTAGTCGAGTTCTGACTATATAACCGTATTGATAGGATTTGTGCTGCAATTCCTTAAAATATTTCATGTTAACATGAAGCGTTCAGTTTATATCTCAAAGATAAAAAAAAGAATGATCTGACGTTTTCTCGTTCTGCCATGCGACACAAGATTTTAATATATACAAGTGAAATTGACGATTTCAAAAATTCATAAAAAAAATTTTAAGATATCAACAGTCACTATAAAAAATAGTTTTGCAGAGAAATACTTTGTAATTTATAACAACATCGGAAAATTAGACGCCCTTGCGTCCACTGATATATATATATATATATATATATATATATATATATATATATATATATATATATTATCAGTTACCTGAAACCATACAATTGCATGTAAAAATACTGACTTCGGCATTGAATAGCGCAATAAGAGTTTGCATGCCATAAAACCAATCAACTTTACCAAAATAACTTAGCATTTGAAACTGTTCGATAGGAACTTTTATGTGAGAACAGAGATTAGTTGGTTGGTTGGTTGGTTGGTTTTCGGCCTGTCAGTTCTTGTTGAGATTTTTCATGCTGAAGTATTTTTTGGCAAACAATTATATGATTCTAAGTTACTAAGAATAATTATTTGTAAACAATTATTCGTAAACAATTATAACTTCAAGTATCTACGAGGGTCATTCAAAAAGTAAAGTGTTGGCTGGATTCATATCTTTCCAAAATAAACACAAATAACCTCAATCAGAATTTGAATTCGTTTCAATTTTCCTGATAGATAACCCTTATAAGCACAGAATAACGACAAATAATATTTTAAGTTATTTATTAAGTACAGAAATAATTAAGAAAGAAATGCAACATGAGGGACACTCCCGTTGATCCTGATGAAGGAAGGGCCATTATTTCAGTAAAAAATGTAAAACCACTGGGCTAGGGGCACATTGATTTGTTTATAGGGGCAAAAGTCAGGGTAGAATAAACCACACTTTTTGCTTGGTTTGCTTTGATTGTGTTTTATGGCATATCAACACTTGTGGCTTATTTAATGGCAAATCCTCTCTCTCTTTCTCTCTCCCCCTCCCCCTCTCTCTGTCCCTATGTCGCTCTGACTATCTGTCTGTCTGTCTCTCTCTCTATATATACATATATAATTTGTAAGCGAATAATTTCTTGGTGATATTACTTTAAATGAGCGAGAGCTCATTTGTTTGCACATAGTTAAATGGTTTCTAGTATTGTTATCCAACTCCAATAACTCTATCTAATATTACTCATTTGTTTGATCACACTTAAATGTTTTTGGTTTCTTTGCTTAATGGCATATCTTATGCTTTTGCCGAATCCATCTTTGTAGAATACCAGAAGACATTATGGTTTGATCCATAGCTGGGGTGGGGAATTAGGGGGTTCATCCCTTTCCCAAGTGTATTATCCCGATGGTGACTGGATCGAATTTGCTTAATTCGAAGCTGCAGTCCAGCACTTTCGCATTACGCAAGAGGGACTTTCTTGAGTGTTAAATGTTTTCAAGTATTCCTATCTAACACAAATAATTCTAATTAATATCAGTTTTCTATTTGCACATAGTTAAAAGGTTAATTATTGCAAACACTTATAATTCAAATACACAAAACCGTGAAAGTTTTAAAATATTTAATACTCATAGTTTTGTTTGCACACAGTTAAATGGTTTCAAGTATTGCTATTTAACGCTATTAATTCTATTCTACATTATGCATTCGTTTGCACACAGTTAAAAGAATTATGGTTTGGTTTCTTTGTTTTAATGGCATATCAACCATTAAAGGTTATTTAATGCAAAATCCATTATCCTAGAAGAACAGTAGTAGTACTATTTAACCCACAGCTGGGAGAATTAGGGGGTTCATACCTTTCTCGAGGGTATTTGTCTGAAAATGAACGTAATAAAGTGATTGGAGTTTGAACTCGCGTACTATGATTCTGCAGTCCCTCTCTTTAACCATTACACCATGAGGAGAACTCTCCCCGCCGAACACAGTTAAATGGTTCCAAGTATTGCTTGTAATGCAAAGACTAAAATTTAACATTAATTTTGTTTTTCATTACTATATCTGTTTTCTGTTTTGACCTCCATATTAATATTATTCACTATAGAGATTCATAGATCAAAAGACTTCATGTTATTTTGAATTTCATTTTAGTTATCAAAATTTGATTAAATTATACATGTCATTATTGTTATGATATATTTTAATATAGAGGTTATATTTTTCATATCATTACTGTTTTCTTTAATTTATATCCATCAAAATAATCAATTTCCTTGTCCCTTTTGTTTGCTTTATTAATGTTGTATATCCGTGTTACAACCCTACGGATACGTAAAATGTTCAGATGCATAGAAATCCCGAAACACTGACGACTTTCTTTAGTTCAGGTACGAAACGTTTATTAACTTTCTTTTTTTTACTTTTAGTTTTTCGGCCCGAGGAGAGAGAGACAGAATTTTAACTATGCTGACCGTTCCTACATCGTCCTTCACTCAACTCCCTAGCTGAACTGGTCGGCCCAAAGTCCAATCTCAACTCACTGACCCAACAAACGCATGGCGCATCCCGTAGACCCCAACTGGACTGGCCTCGCCCAGGTTCGAATCTCAACTAGCCTCACCCAGAATCCAAGCTCAACTAACTGACTTTTTTCAAAATCACCAAGAATCCCAGCCCATCGCTTCCGGACATGACGTCATTGCACACCCCAGTCTATTTCCTATCTGGGGTTTCTATTATGACATTTCTGATAGTCACATCCTCCGTGCACGAGCGTGAAATGTACTCAATGTGTGCACCTGCACGTGCACTAAGCCAACTATTTCTAAGCCTAACCAAACCGAATGATAAGATATAATAAACAAAGATGATTAATATAAAAAAAATCATTCTGCAATTATATAACATTAAAATCTAATTATTTAAAATATTAAACTTTAATAATATTATAACTGATTTCTGAATTTAGAAAAATTATTGGTTTTGAGCAGCCCGTTGTCCAAGCGTGTAGAGTGTTCACCAATTGCCAGGGAGACCGGGGTTCAATCTGAGGTCGAGTCATCAAAGACTCAAAAAATTGGAGTGGATACCCCCTTACTTAACTCTCAACATTACATGATATGTATCAAGGGCAAAGTGGAACAATCGAGGGGAAGGAGTAGGTCCCTTCCCTACACCACGGTGTAGTAGCTATTGCAAAGGGAGCTTTTGGGTTCACTCACAGCTACGGTCGGCCAACTTTTATTTCTTTTCCCCCAGTTAAATGGTTTCAAGAATAGAAAATGAATAAATATTTTTCTTTGCTTCATAGGCAACAGATACTATCTCTCTGGGTTTGAGTGGACCTGAGAGTAATGATAATGAAGGGATACTCCGCATTATACAAAGATCTGGGACTACAGCCTCACTATCCAATGCAGTTTAGTGTCATATCCAGGTGTCATAACCCCATGTGGAGATGCAGTCGTTTTCTATAGCTCCTGTCGACTCGGTTACATAATTTTTGAATAAACTAATCTTTATATTTTCAGAAATAATAAAACTTTCTTGATTATCTTTTCCAAATATAATCGAAATTCCAAATGGCTGGTTTTCTAGTCGGCTGGAGCTGTAGAATACACCGACTGTACCTCAGCAGAGGGGTAAGACCCACCCCCAACGAGTTTCCAGGATATGACACAAAACAATCTGATGGTGAGGTTCCAGTGATGCTGGAGCTTTTGGGAATACGGAGGACCTCTTCATTGCCATCGTTCCCAGGTCCACTCTGGCCTGGAATGGTAGCACCTGATAGGGTCATATCTATGGGTTAAATATAAACTAAACTGCGTACTTATGCTAGACTAAATTGTTTGAATTAGAACTGTTTGACTAAACTGAATAGCTTGAAATAGAAATGTTTTTGACAATTAAATTGTGTACTTACATTTAAACTGGATACTTCTGCTAAACTTAATTGTTTAAAAATGGAACTGTTTTTGACATTAAAACTGTACTTACGCTAAACCGAATTGCTTTATAAAGAACTGTTTTGACATGAAACAAAACCTGTACTCATACTAAACTGAATTGTTTGAATCGGAACTGTTTGACTAAATTGAATAACTTGAAATAGAAATGTTTTTGATAATTAAACTCTATACTCATAATAAAATGAATTTTTTGAAAAAGAACTGATTATTTGTATAAAACTATATTTGGCATTAGTAAGGTTGATAGGCCATAAAACCTAACCAACCAACCAACTAACCAACCAAATGACTGGACGGTGAGTTCATGCCTTTCCAGTATAAACAGAAACAGTCACAGTCAGAATCTGACTTCCATTTTCCAGTCAGATAACCATTACACGCACATAACCCGGACAAATAACCCAATGTCAATTAATTATTTTCTAAAAACATATCTTTCGAGAGATTTGTCTCCACTTTTAGCTCAATAACGGTTTGGAGTTTTTTTTAGATCGTGTTGCTTTGTCAATTTTGAATAATTTTTCCGTTTCAAAATTGTCAGTAAATTATTCAACAAAATCAAATACGCAGTAAGTAAATAAATAAAATAAATAAATAAACATCAATGATAAAAAAAATTGTATAAATAGTAATATATTTTTTTTTATTCTAATATCAAACCTTTGTCATAGCGTATTAAAAAAAAAGAGAAAAAAGAAAAAGCCAGCAATTCTAATAGAACATGCTCACCATTCAACTTGATTTATTTGTTGGCGACTGTCAGTCTCCCTTCATTTCTTCCAGGAATCAAAATTATATTTGTTGCAGTTATATATCTAATTTTGGCATCAAATCAGGCGAAGATTTTGACTCCAAAGCATAACACAACAGTCTCCAAGACTCAACAGAGACAATGAAAGATGACTTTTTGTGCATAATTTGAAATTACGAATAAAAAAAAAATACTTTTAATGAAGAAATCTTTTTTGTAAATCTCTTTCGATTTCTATTTTCTTCACTTCGCATCAACCAGCAAATCTTGCCAGCCAACGGGGATAACTCAGTATTCTGCAAATTAGTCTGCATTTTTTAGGTAATGCTTAGGGACAGAAGGTTTAAGCTGTAGGATGTTTGTAAGCTAAATACAATAGATGTAATTTTATATAAAAATCACAGATCAGTTTTGACGCGAAGTGTTTACTTTTAAAATATTCGTCCAAATCCTTAAGGCTCTATTTCAGATCTTTGGCGCCAGCCTCTAAAAGTAGCTCAACTTTGTACCCCTAAATAGGTGCAAATGTAATTTCTATTTATTAAAAAAAATAATTACTGTACTATTTTATTTTTTGAACATTATAGAATTATTCGTCAGTCGTATATTTCATGATTATAATTTTTATTTAACATTTTATGTAGATTGTAACAAAGCCACGAATAAACATGCTGACACTCAACCCTCCACCACTCTCTCTCTCTCGCTCTTTATGCACAGAGAGAGAGAGAGAGAGAGAGAGAGACAGAGAGAGTGAGAGAGAGAGAAAGAGAGACATACACGCATACATACACACACACACACACACACACACACACACATATATATATATATATATTTATAATAAAGTTGGTGAATGTAGTCAAGGGTGACACGAAGGCTCCCTATTCGATAGCTACTACACCAAGGCGTAGGAGAGGGCGCTACACATTTCCCTGTATTACTCCACTTTACCCTTCATCCGTACCTTATAATGATGAGTGTTAAGGAAGGAGGCATCGAGTACTATTTCTGAGTCTTTGGTATGACTCGACCTAGGATTGAATCCAGGTCTCCTGGGCAGTCACATCACGACGGGCAGTATCTGACATAAAACCAGTTTTTAAGTGGAATAAAGTTGGTTTGAATTCAGAATTTTCCTTCTTCTTGATCGGGGGCTTAATGAAGGCTAAAGAATTCCGTTTATCCTATTCTTTACCTACACATTAGAGTTGGATTATCAGATGGCTTCATAAGTTTCTCAAGGGAAGAAAACGCAAACAGCCGCGACTGGGATTTGAACTCTGGTCATTAATACCGTTTCCTGCGACGATACCATCACGCAAAGCTTTCCTCCCCCCCCCAACTTCATGTTCTCCTCCTCATTTCTCCTCTCCCTCTCTCTCTCTCTCTCTCTATATATATATATATATATATATATATATATATAAACACACACAAGATGTGTTCAAAAAGTCTTGTGATTGAAGTAGTATTTAAGAAAATATCAGTAAAACAATGAATGAAATGTTAATGTTCTTCGAAACGGTTTCCTTGTCATTTAACACTATTAGTATTCCGGTGAGTTTTTTTGTTGGTCGAAACTCCTCAGATCATTTCTCGATTGTGTTTGAAGTTGTGCCGTGGAAGAGAATATGATTCATAACTAATACTGACGTGGACAGAGTGTTTGCCAGTGGTCCGTGAGACCGGTGTTTAGTCCCAGGTCGAGTCATTTGAAAAGCTCAAAAAATGGTATTTGATGGCGCCTTGCTTAACAATCAGCAGTATTGGGTGGGGATCAAGAATAAAGATGAGCAATCCAGGGAAAAGAGTTGGAAGCTTCCCTACACCTCGGTATAATAGCTATTTAAAAAAGAGCCTTCGGGGTGGGGGGCTTCGACTACAGTCGGCTAACGTATGTGTGTGTGTGTGTGTGTGTGAGCGGGGGCTGATTTGCAAACAATTTCGACCTCATTTGTTTTGTCACTGTTAAATGGTTTGAAGTATTTCAAAATAATACTAATAATTCTATTTAATCCTATGTTTGCACACAGTAAAAGAGTTTCAAGTACATCCATCAAACACTAATAATTCTCTCCGATAATAACCATTTGTTTGCACACAGTTAAAAGGTTTAAAGTATTCTCATCAAACACTAATAATTCTCTTTGATATTAATCATTTGTGTGTAGATAGTTAAAAGGTTTTAAGTAGTGCAATTTGACGTTGGTGATTCGAGCTATCAAGACTTCCTCTATAATCTGAACAATTTGCACAGAGTTGTATGGTTTCAAATAACTAATACTAGTAATCCTTTAGTAGATGATTAAACAGTTCTATTTGATCCATATATGGGACCCTTACGGAGATGGTTCATGGTGGACCTGGAAGTACTGGCAATGAAGGGACATTCTACATCCCCCAACTCCAGGATTGGAAGCTTAACACCCGATGTAGTTTAGTGTCATATCCAGGAAACTAGTTTGAAGGAGGGGGTCTTACCTCTGCGGCAGAGGGGTTTGTCTTAGCTTGGTTTCTTTGTTTAATGACATATCAACCATTGAAGGTTATTTCATGCCAAAGCCTTCTTTCTAGAAGAACACCAGTGGTACTATTTAACACAGTGCTGGAGGGATAAGGGGGTTCATGCCTTTCTCAAGGGTAATTGTCCGTAAGTGAACTTAATAGCACGCCTGGACTTCGAACTTGTTTAAAACGATTCTGCAGTCCATCGCTTTAACCATTACACCACAAGAACACTCGCCTGCAGAGGCGGTGTCGGCATATTCAGCATACCCAGCTGAAGGGGCACCACACTCAGCAAAACTTAGAAAATAGTAAGTAAATTATTATTGCTAGATTCCAGGGGTGCATCAAGTAGCGTAATGGTTAGCAAGCTAGAATAGTAAACTTCCACCAGTGAGTTCGAGTCGCATTGGGCGCTCTGTGGCTTTGTGCCATATCTAAGCAAAAAGTTTAGAAAATTACTTCTATTATTGCTAGTCTTTTAATTGGAAGCATTTTGAGATGAGGCTTCTTAATCTGAAAATTGATTTTTTTTTGTTTTTTTGAAGAAGGCCAGAGGTGAAATTTGGCCGAAACGTAGTGAAAGAAGAAACAACACAAAAACTACCAAGATGAGGACAAAAAGTCCGCAATAAATAAAAAAAATTAATTCTATTATTGCTAGACACTGAATTTGAGAGAGAGATAGAGAGAGAGAGTAATTACGACGAAATCTGTCAAACGTTAGCCGAAGACGGAGAGAAAAAAAAAGAACGTTTGTATTCCCTTTGATAAAACTATTTCTGTATTATATATATTTATATATATGCATGCACACACAAAAAGATGGCAACCGTAGTCGAGGGTTACCAGAAGGCTCCCTTTTCAATTGCTACTACACCGTGGTGTAGGGAATGGCACTACTCCTTTCCGTGGATTACTCCACTTTATCCTTGATACGTAACTTATATTGCTGAGTGTTTAAGCAAAGAGGTTCAAATACCATTTTTAAAGTCTTTGGTATGACGCGACCTGGGATTGAACCCAGGTCTCCCAGAATATTGGCGAACACTCTACCCACTTGGTAAATGAGTCGGTATAAAACAAATAGGTACTATTTTATTTATCTTAAAGTGTTCTCACCACTACTCGGTGTTCTGATTATTTTCTTCTCGTTCAATGTCTACAACGGAATCGAAAACTGATCACATAAATTTGTAGTACAAGCAATAATTACAAACGTCAAGAACTGTCATGATGTCACTGTCGGCTAATGTGGTAACATTAGTGAAAATCGCCGGCACAATGTGACATGACTACTGACTGATTTTAGTACAATTTTCCTAAAGCAAATAAAAGAGAGAAAAAAGGAAAGAATTCACAGAGAAATTAACGAAAGAAAAAGCAATTTGATATTGGAAGTGGAGACTGATTTGACAAAATAAAACCATCATTAAAACGCTAAAAACAAGAAGGGTGATTCTGAGATGCTGGGGTGGCAAAAGAAATTATGAGGAGTTGAGTTGTGCTGATTTTTTGTGGGGTAGGAGGAAGTGGGTGGACGTAAAAATAAAATAAAATAAAATAAAAAAAGAACTAATGGTTTATTTCGATTCGTATTTAAAATGGAACCGGCAGGAGATAGAAACATCTACCCATCAAGTAAGAAAATCCAATCTTGGGAAAATTGGCTGTTGAATAATCATATTAAGTTGGTTTGAAAATAATCGTTCTTTGTTTTTGTTTTTTTTATTATTTAAAACCTTGAATAAATTATTATTGGAATTAACTATTATTTAACTGTATTCAGTAAATATATTACTATCGTTATCATGTACCGTCTTAAAGTAAGTGCTATGCTCAACTGGTTTTAACTTTCTTTTTTATTCATTTGTTATGCCTTTTTAGCCATCTCCCCTTTTAACTATCATCTCACATCAACCATATATATAAAAAAAGATCTTTGTTTTGAATATATACATTCTTAATAAAATATCTATTTACAGCTCAACGTCTGTTAAATAATTCATCCAATAGTATCCAAAAATGCCTTTTAAGATCTTTTTCTTACGGTTATTACTGAAATCATCCAAATTAATCTTGGATTTTTTAAACATAGCTGTTTTTGATCAGATTTGGCGATTTGATTCAAAAAGATATGATTCTATGAGCAAAAGAAAAATCTAATTAGTTAGAAAACTTACGTTTTGAAATCAGTTCGAGGAAGAATATCGAAAAAATCTCTACTATAATTAGAAATGTCATTAATTATTTTGAAACTTTCAATTAGATCACCTCTCATTCTTATTTGTTGTAAAATTGTTAATCCTAATATTTTTGTTGTAACTGTAATCTCTTACTCCCGTTATTATTTTTGTCACTCTTCTTTGTATATCCACCAATTTCAATATTAAGACCTAATTTCCATGTCCAGACAATTAGTCTCCTTTCATAATTATTTTCTGCTGCAATCAAATTAAAGATAGATCGATTTGATTGAGAGATTGATTTTAACGGCATATGAACCTATCTAGTGTTATTTTATGCATAAACGTTAGGGAACCACGGTCATTGTATGTTCATAGTAATATTTTTGTGTAATCTTTTTCTTGAGAGGCTTTTTGCGTCCGATTTTATCTGATAGGATTAAATAATTTGTCCTATTGATAGGACCCTAACTACCAATTCGACCCAGATTGTACCTCTTGGTATGACACCAAACTACATCTGCTAGTCATGTTTTAGTTCTGGAGATCTGGGGTGTGTAGAATACCCCTTTATACCCCTTTATTACCCAGCCCTGTTGGCTAGGGCAATAGAATAGACCGGCCAAATCTCTGAAAAGAGGAAAGATCCCCCGCCACAACTAGTGTCCTGGATAAGACACAAAACTATCTGATGGTGACACTCCAGTCTTGGAGATTTAGGGAATATGGAATACCCTTTTCATTGACATTGCACCTATATCCATCATCATCATCATCATGTCGTGCCGCTAGCACGGATATCCCTGACCCTCTCTCACCACTTTTCCCTATCGTTCATCGCCTCTGGCAGGTCTTCGGGGCTACATCCCGTATCCTCACATAGCTGCTGTATGTATGTTTGAGCTGGTCGTCCTGCTTTTGCCCGGCCAAATGTGGGGGTCCATAGGAGTACATCACTAAGGAACTCTTCCTTGCTTTTCCAGCAGTGTCCTGCGTGTCTGGTTCATCTAGCTTGGATAGTTTTCGTGATTGGAGGTAGGTGGCCGTACAGCTGGTACCTTGTGGGGTATTGCTGCCAGGACTTGTTCAATATTGCTCACAACATTCTTGCGTAATTGTCGTCTAGCTTCTTCTCGAGCCGTTTTGATAGTGTCTAAGTAGTGCATCTATATAGCAGTATTGACACGACCGCTGCCTGGAAGAAACTGCGTTTCATTTTATCGGTCAGGTTTGGTTTCTATATCGATAGCCTATCGATAGCTGTCCATGCTTTCGTTAGCCGTGTATCGATGTCTTGACTCAAAGTGGTCGCACTTGATAGAGTCCAATCTATGGGTCAAAAAAACTGATTGACGTTCAAACTGAGTGAAAACAAATGACTTAAGCTAAATTGAATTGTTAGAAATAGAACTATTTGATAATTCAACTGTGTGTAAACAAATGACTGCTGTTTAATTGAATTATTAATGATACATAGTAATACTTTGAGCCATTTACACTGTGTGCAAATGAATATATAGTGTTCAATTGAATAATTAATGTTAGATAACAATACTTGTAACAACTTCAATGTCGGAAAACTAATGATTAATACTGAATAGAATTATTAATGTTAGATAGCAATAATTGAAACAATGTAACTGTGTAGAAACAATAGCAATACTACGGTGCAAACAAATGAGTTCTGACTCATTTAAAAATGAAATTCCTCACAAACTATTGCCTTTCAAATCATATGTATATCGGTTTAAATGTGTGCAAACAGATGACTGGTATTAAATTGTTACTGTTACATAACAATACAGGAAGCTATTTAACTATGTGCAAGCAAATTAACCTAGGCTCGT
Source organism: Sepioteuthis lessoniana (assembly GCA_963585895.1). Taxonomy (NCBI): domain Eukaryota; kingdom Metazoa; phylum Mollusca; class Cephalopoda; order Myopsida; family Loliginidae; genus Sepioteuthis; species Sepioteuthis lessoniana. The sequence continues at coordinate 173,573 of CAUZXS010004928.1, forward strand.
TTAAAAATGTTATCTCCCAAATATGTTTACAAATCATATTTGCCTGAATAGGTTTTGGAACTACAATGTTTGATATACCATAAAACCCAATCAAACCAAAACCTATATATTTAATATATATGTATAAAGAGGATTAGGCATTAAATAACCTACAATGGTTGATATGCCATAAAACCCAACCCAACCAAATCATATATATATAATATATATGTATAAAGAGGATTAGGCATTAAATAACCTACAATGGTTGATATGCCATAAAACCCAACCCAACCAAATCATATATATATTTATATATATGTATAAAGAGGATTAGGCATTAAATAACGTACAATGGTTGATATGCCATAAAACCGAACCTAACCACAGCAAACCGAACTCAGCCCTATCAAACCTTTATTGCCATTAGTTCCACGTCCACACTGATCCGAGATGGTATTATCTGTTAGTGTTCTATCTATTGATGAACTAGATCTGTTTACAAATTATTCGTATTTGATAAAACAACGTGAAAAAAAAACTACGCAAAAACAACTAAGAAAAAAAAGTAAATCAGAACATACAAGGAACGTGATTCCCTAAATTTTAAACATAAAATAACTCTAGAATGGTTGAAGTGCCGTTAAAATCAATGAATAAATAAACCGGCTGTGATAAATGTAATATTAATCCCTTTTTTAACAAGTTTTTTTTCTTTAAATTGATTTTGGACAAATAGCTGCGATTCCCTAACTTCTAGGCATAAAATATCCCCGAATGAGTTGAGATGCTGTTAAAATCAATCATTCAGTCAACACAAGACTTCTTCTTTATAAAATAAGACTATTTTGACAGTCTATTGTTTTAACTTTTTTTGCTGAAATTTTGGGCACCCAAACGTGAACTTTGTCTCTGAAGCAAGGCGTTTGTAGAGAAATTAAGTTGCATAAATAGAGCCACCCTCTTTTTGAATAAAAAACAAATTTTGAACAGAGAAACAAGTTGGAAATAAGAAAGTGAATTAGGAAATAATTTGAAGTCTTAGAAGCACATCGAAATTACTTCTCCGAATAAACATGCGCCAATACATTAAGCGTGATTTCTAATATATCGCTTGGCTTTTTGATCTGGAGACCTTAAATTGCTGAACATAGCGCTTGGACAAAACGGACAAAATGCTTTTCTCTTCCTCTACACAGATAAGTATTCCTTTCTTTTGTGTATTTGATTTTTCATTTGTTTCTGATAGTTTCAAGAAGTATCAGGTTGCATTGAACATGCGTCTTTTTCTTCATCGATATTAAAGTTCTGATTAAGTTTCCAGTCGACCAATTTGATGAATGCAATGGGGTGAAGAGGGGACGGATGACCCTATTACCTGCAGTCATCTTTCTCTCGTCGTACCCGTTCCATTTGGGCAACAACCTCCGTCACTGATGCGGATTCATCTCTTATGAGCAGCAGTAACTTTAATTGTGCTCTATTTGATTGTATTTATATCATTTCAAGCGAGAAGCGATCGACAAGACATCAAAAGAATCGTATGCATAACATTAAATGTGACAACGGCTGAGTAAGTTGGCGAAATTGGCGTTTTATGGTTTCTCCAAAACATTTGCATCAGAGCGAGCAGCAAAAGGATTTTAGTATTCCATTATGAAGTGTCGCAGTCATAACAAAATGCTCGGGGATATCTAGTAAGAACTTCCTTGTTTCAAGAATTTTCGATGAATAACGGCGGATATCCAAACACTCTTTGATGGAGTATGATTGTACTGTTTTCCCGGAACAGTTGTTCAATTTGACCGCAGATCAAAAGAACGCAACTTTACGTAGGAGAAATAATCTCTGAGGTTGTATTAAATTTACACTATGGATTCTCCGTGTGACTGTCAACGGTTTATAAGATTGATTTTAGAAAAAAAAAATTAATCAGTTTACGTCCCAAGCTAGAGCTGTCAGCGGAGTTTAGTATACGCCGATTGAATCTTCTGCAGAGGGGACAAGACTTCCCACTCGCCGAAAAAAAAAGGGCTGACTTAGGGATGACAGTAAACGACACCTAATGGTGAGGTTCCTATTCTGGATATCTGGTTTAGTTTCTTTGTTTAATAACATATCAATCTTCGTGGTTTATTTTAATACCACAGTCATCCTTCTAAAAGAACATTAGTGATACTGTTTAACCCATAGCTGTGGGGGATATGGAGGTTTCAGGCATTTCCTAAGGGTATTGGTCTAAAAGTGAATGTTACAGTGCGACTGGAGCTCTAACCCGCTTACATCGAGAACGCAATTAAATATTTTAGCCCTTAGGTCATAAGGTGTGAAGCACTACTTCATTGCTATTACTCCTTAGTTCATTTAGACGCCCCTGCTAGAGTAATGGTTAACAAGCTAGACTAGCAAACCTAGACGTGAGAGTTCGAGTTTCATTGGCTGCCTCATTCATATGGCCTTGAGCCACATCAAATAAAAATAAAGGTTTGTAAATTACTACTTCTAAGTCAATTTTAAACCAGAGGGGTTGGGTCTCATCAAACAGATTTGCTAAAAATGACCTTGTCGACTCGGACTGCAGAAAACACCGACTGCATCATTGCAATCCTTGGTATGTTACGAAACAAACTGATGGTGAAGTTCCTGTAATACTGGAACTTTGGGGAATGCAGAGTACCTCTATATTGCCATCGCTCCGAGGTCCACTCTGGCTCGGAGTGGTAGCACCTGATAGGGTCCTATCTATCGGTCAAATAGAAGTAAACTGTGTACAAATGCCAAACTGAATTGTTTGAAATAAAACTGTTTATGACATTTAAACTATGTACTTATGTTAAACTGAATTGTTTGAAGTAGAACTGTTTATATGTATAAAAACGGGTTTGGGATTAAATAACGGATAGTCGTTGATATGCCATAAAACCAAATCAACATGACTTAATTCGGCTTTAAATGACCCGGTTGATATGTAGTAAAACAAAACAACCAACCAACCAACCAACTTGCTTAAAAATTATTCGTAGTTGTTAGGACTATGACGAAAGAAAAATTATAAAGAAACAGGAAGACAAAAGTAGGAAATGATCACAATTCTCTTACCTCTGGACATAAAATAGCCCTAGACGAGTCGACATTCCGTTAAAATCTATTCCTCTGCAATCAATTATGCAACTCAAGAAAATTCTGTGCATCTTTTAAAGTAGAGGAATAAAACACAATAAATTTTTTATTCGATAAAGAATTGACTACCATTATTATGCCCGTGATGTAATGGTTATCGTCGTAGGAAATGGACACGGCGCCACGAGTTCAAATCCTGGACGAGACTGATTGCATTTCACATAACACTAAACCCCTTGCGAAAGGTATGAATCCAATTATTCTCCCTCCAGCTATGGGTAAATAGTAGGACAGACTAGGTTCTTCAGCCTTGGTGAGGCAACTAGACTAGGAGAAGGGAAACTCTGAATTCAAACCTGTTAAACTCCGCTTAAAAATTGATCTTGTGTCATATCCTGCCCGAGCGGAGGGTTGATAAATAGGACCAATATTAATTATAAACTCGTACACATGTAATTTTGGGTGAGAATTGGGCTTGAAATTTAACTTCGACCATTCGATCAAGTTATCTATGCACAAACCAGAATCTGTCCAGAAGAATGAGATGCACAAACTTTGAGATACAAACAGATCCCCTAATCACCGCCAGACGACCAGACCTAGTAATAATGAAAAAAAGAAAACAAAACAGATAATCTGCCGAATAGTTTGACTACACAGAGTAAAAATAAAAGAAAACATTAAGAGAGATAAGTACCTAGACTTTTCCGGGGAATTAAAATAAGAGGACGAGTGGAGACCGTCCAAACTACAGTATAACTAAGATTGGCCAGAATACTGAGAAAAGTCCTGGAGACTTAAAAAGTGTTGCTGTCACTCAAACTCCTGTGTGAAACAATCAGCTAACGGTGGTGTGAAAAAAGCTCAAAAGCGTAAAAATAATTCCGATCAGTATTTTCATTAATTTTCTGTTTTTTTTTTTTTTTTCATTTTCAGCAGCACATTATTTTTTATTGTAATTCATTTAAGCCGTCATTCTACGCCTCACAAGAAACTTCACGGACCGGAAGTAAAAAGTCAACCCCTGGTGAGACTCAAATTCCTAGTTTGTTTAAAGCATGTTAAACACACAAGCTGATCTACCAAGGGAATATGTTGATTTGTAGATACTCAAATCAAATCTATAAGAATAAATTTCTTGATGTTATGTTTGATGTTACTGTTGTATTTTGACCTTCGACCCGGACAAATTTGCCATTCCAAGGTGATACACCGGAAGGAAGTGACACATTCCAATGGCAGTTATGAGAGGAAATCGCGTTGGCGTGCTTGGCTAACGAAATGGGACAAGGTAAAAAATCCCATGGTACACTGATGCACCGGAAGAGAGTGACCTCTGAACTGCATGACAGTTATTTCCGCTTGATGACGACCAAGCATGCCATTGCAAAGATTGAGTGGGCGATTGAGTGGGCGTTGAACTATTATTTAACTCTGTCAAGACAGAGATCAGTTGGAGTAAGAGACGAGATGTGATAGGGAAAACCACTCAAAGCCGATGGGGTCCTTGGGATCCCTGATGAGTTGGGGTCAAGAGAAGTTGCTGATAAGATGTAGTAGGGAAAGTCAACAGAGTGGGCCCCTGGGCCTCCGATTGAGCAGGCCTAGAGAACGAGAAAGACACAACGCTGACGGCCATAAGAGTGGGGGTCAATATATTTCAGTTCTGTTCGGTCTCCAACTCCCTCTCACCATAAAACCCTGAGTAACCCTTTTCGAACCCTTACAATAAAGTGAGAGGTACATATTTTTCTAAAGAAGTCTTCGCTCGTCCTTTATCATTGTGTCGTTGTGATTCATTCAGCATGTATATGTATATGTGTATTTAAGCATATTTATTATATGACTATAAGATATTACTGCTTTTTCTACTTTCACAGAATAGTTATTGATATAATGGGACTTTGACATACACACGGATCACCTAATCTCGGCCAGAAGACCAGACCTTATAATAACCAAAAAAAAAAAAAAAAAAAGAGAGAATTTGCAAAATGATTGACTTTGCTATCCCGGCTGACCACAGAATAAAACTGAAAGAATGAGAAAAGAAGGATAAGTACCTCGACCTTGCTAGGGAATTGAAGAAACTATGGGACATGAAAGTGACGATTGAACCAATTGTGATTGGTGCTTTTGGCACAGTGACTGAAGGATTATTAAAGGGCCTGGAGGATTTGGAAGTTGGCGGACAAGGAGAGACCATCCAAACAACAGCATTATTGAAGACAGCCAAAATACTGAGAAGAGTCCTGAAGACTTGAGGAGACTTGCTGTTGCTCAAACTCCCGTGAAAAACCATCAGCTAATGCTGATGTGAAAAACTCAAAAAGAGTAAATAATAATAAATTACAACAACTAATAATCTGAAAAGCAAAGATAGACTAATCACAGTAGCCAAGAGCAGCAATGTCAACATGAATACCAACAACAAAATGATAAAATGTAGAAAACAAAGATGGGAAGAAAAACAAGTTTATGGATGCTTCAAGTAAGAAACTGGGTAGATTTCACAAGAGGTGACCTGGGAAGGGATAAGAAGAGGAAACCGAAGGAGAGCTGTAGAATACACCGACTGCATCTCTGCAGAAGAGTAAGACCCCCTCCCAACAAGGATCCTGGATATGACTCTAAATAATCTGATGGTGAGGTTCCAGGAATGCAGAGTATCTCTTCATTGCCATCGTTCCAAGGTTCACTCTAGCCAGTTGTCGTTGCACCAAATAGGGCCCTATCTTAGGATCAAATAGAACTGTTTCCCATTTAAATTGTCAGTAAACAAATAAATGATGTTTCAGAGAATTGATAGTGATCCATAGCAATATTTGGAACCATTTACCTTAGTTGACTTATGCTAAATTGAAATTTTACAAATATAATTATTTGGTCATTTAACTGTGTGTATCTAGAAAATGTTTACAAATCATATATTTGGTATTAAAAAACAATAACGGTTGATATGCCATAAAACTAAACGAAATCAAAGGGAAAGAAAAATTCAATCTCTTTAGATGGTTTTTGACGGCAACATCAATAATCTAGATTGTCGCTAACTTTCCCAGTATTTCCATTTCCTCCATTCTTTCTCCTGGTTCTTAGGAATTATTCTGAATTCTCTGACAGTAAATGGTTTACTGTCACCTTCATATTCAACAACTATTCAAATACTAATATATATATATATATACATATATTGTCATCCACAGACAGTTTCGTTCTATCAGAACTCTCCCGTGTGGCTAGACACACAGTACGCTCGAAGCCGGGATCGAAACCCGTCCAACTTTACGTTAGACAAAGTTTCAGACCTCTCGGCCACCAAGCGGACCGCGTTGGCTAAGGGAATTTTTAAGGTATTAATTTAGCAACAGCAGCATTTTTTAAAACCCTATCGGCTACCAGAGTGCTGAATTCTTTCGAAGAGCTTTCTTTGCATTGCGCAAGCGGCGACCGACAATTCCTTCGCCAGAGTGCTCAACCCACATGGGGGAGCGTATATATATTATATATATATATTATATATATATATATATATATTGGCAGCATTTCTTCATTAATAAATATTTCACTGAATATAATAGACATTTTTTTGGTCTACATATGTTTTGTTAATCCTTTCGAATAGCCGTATTGATCTTATGATATTCGGCTGGAATTGGTTGATAAATCATCCATAATTAGTTATTTCCCCAGTACTTTCTGTCCGACATTTGGCCATCATCAAGGGAGGATGTATTACAAAAGTGATGTAACTTTTGTATGCACATTACAACTTTGTAAGAAGAAGAGCGTTTGTACTGTTGTATTGTGTAGCGTTTACTTTTCGAATCTGTTCTATAAATAACGTCATTAGCTAAAAAACTCTTATCGGGGGAGAGGAATTATATATATATATAATTCTTGTATAGTCTCTGTCTACTTTTTTCATGCTTTTCATTAGCTTTCAGGTCGTGCATTATTACAGTCGTACTAACACAAGTAGTCCTGTTAAGAGCAATGGTTGATAGGGATGGATGGATGGAGACGGAGAGACAGAGAGTCAGGGAAATCCGTGCAACCAGGACGACTTGATGATGATATATACAGTGTCGCAAAATAGATGCAACCCATTAATATGTTAATGGTTTATTACTGAGACAAGAAACTCCATGTCAGCTGGTGTGAGTTGAAGATTCTTTGCAACGATGCATAGGGAATACTAAGTTCTTGGGAACATCCTCAGAGGGACTTTTTCGGACTTCTTCCGACAAAATCTCTCATCGGATCTACATTGTCAGGACATTATGTAGTCAACTTCCTGCCAGGTTTGGAATTCTCTGTCTTATTGTGAACGGTGTTTACTGACCCTGCGACTGGAAATTTGTGTACCCAACGATAAATTTGGTTTTTCTGGGGATAATTGCTGAAGTTATATTCCTGCAAAATTTTGCTTGCATAATTTTGAATGATTTTGTCTCCAAATAAATTGTGACGCAAAATATTTTTCCTGTCTTATCCAAGGCATTATGACCGAGGATTAATAGTTGTTATAGTATACTCTTTCCAAATCTGACACACAAAAAGAACACATCATTATTAGTAGAATTATTTGCAGTCTCGTGGATCCTGTTTATATGGAGACACCCTATGTATAATAAAAAAAGAAAGAAAAATAACCTCCAACATGACTTTCTTCCGACCTTGCCAATACAATGCTCCACTCATTGAACTGACGCTACGCTAAATCCTCAGTGAAAACTTACACCTCTTGTCTGAATCCTTGCGATCCGAAAATTAAACCCTTCACCGAGAGCCTATATGGGAGCTGTTGAGAATAAGAAATATTTTTTTTAAGGAATAATTGAAGACAGTGTTTGTTGAAGATTTGCAGCACTTTTCCTCGACTCAGAAACAATGTCTTCTTACGGTAATTATTTTGAAGAAGGCATAGGTGATTTGGAATTCAGTTAATAATTATCCCATAACCAACATCGTTACTTTTAGAGACTGACCTTGGTTAAAAGAAGTTTTGTGCAAATTTTTATATCTTACAAATACTTTAATGATATTTCTTTTTACTTTGTAGTTAAACAGTGTAATTATCGATCAGGTTTAAAACTTTATTTCTTTGCTAAACCTTGTAGTTTTCTATGACACCATATTCTAAAACATCGTAATCAATAAGTAAAAGATATCCACTTCAAAGCTTTATTTCAAGGGAGAAGTTATGAACCCTGAAATACTTAAACTAGCTCTTGGTAGTAGTATCAAGTATTACTTTTTTTCCTTCTAATTATCGAATTCTGTATTTTGCAAGACTGAATGGAATTATGAATGAATCCTTTAAAATGGTCCCCGATTACATTCATCGTACTTGTTTCATCAAGCTTTTGATTGGTCGAAACACTTTTGAATTTCTTTATATGGTGTGAAAATATACCGTCGGATTTCGCATAATCTGCGCGTTCTCTCTCGCGATGTTATTTTCAGTTTAGTGAACGAGAAAATGTCACCTTGTGCTAGGAGGTCTGGATAATATATGTTGGATAGTTGAGTTTGGTTGGTTATCAAATTCAGCGCCCAGTCTCGTAACAGGCTGAATTACATACGAAGTGATCCCTTCCGACAATTTGCACATTGCAATTTCCTGTTTGTTTAGTAGTGGAACTGGATCTGTATTAAGTTACAGCCTGTCTTATTTTTGTCTACCACCTGTACGATAGTTGGAACCTCTGCGCTGGTAAGTGTTATTTCTATTATTATTGTTGTTATTCTACTCATTATCGTGGTAACTTCCACAGTATGGAGAGTACTTGTCTTTTCCTGTATTTCGTCAAAAAAATCCAGACTGACCTAAACCTTCATGGAACTTCGAACTACGTCCTTCATTGCATTCACGGGGGTCGCATGTTTCCGTTAGCCATAACCGGGTACAAGTGCTAAGTATTTCTGTATTGTTACTCACCTGCAGTCAGGATTGAACCTGCAACCTCCAGATGATTGTCTCCTTAGAAGCTTAGGGAACCAATGCCAATAACTGTTACGCTATGTGCCCAGCATCTTCCTTTAAATTTGAGATTCAGAAGCCCTTCCGGTGGGGCTTAGAATACGCAGATAGTATATCCTGTAGCGGCATAGCCTCCCCCTCGCCAAAAACACCACGGGTGTCCTGGCTATGACAATATACTGCATCTGAATATGAGGTTCCAGTTATGGAATTGTAAGGAGAGTGGGGTACACCTTCATTGCCATTACTCCCATGTCCACTCTAACCTGGAGCGGTAGTATCTGTTAGGGTCCCATTTATTGATCAAAATGATCTGTGAGTAAATTATTTGTATTAGATAGGAATACTTGATATTATATAATTGTGTGTGCAAAAAAAAAAAATCAAAAACTTTTGATAAACAACTACACAGATAATGTAGATACAAATGCAATGTATGCATTTCCCTAACACCTAGGTATGAAATAACCCCGGACGAGGTGAGATGCCATTAAAACCAATCAATCATTCATTAACTTTAACATTTTATGATTAAAAAGAAAGCTTTAGTCTCGATACTTTTTGATCAGACCTCTTATGCACGTATGCGACTGTAACTCAATAAAATCAGCTGAAGGAGACTAGCTATAACGTAGTGGTTAACGAGCTAGATTGTCATCTTGTAGTAAGTTAATTCAAACTCCAAGGTATTAGGTTCACTTTTACACGAAAACCTTTCATAAGGTTATGTCGCCCATCAATGGGTTGAATACTACGATAACGATTCTCCTATATGGATGGCTTTGCATTAAATAACCCACCACAGTTGACATGACATTAAACAAAGAAATGAAACCAAATTTACATCTTGTTGCAAGTCGGTTAATTCCTGGAAGTTTTTTTCTTTGTTTCTTCATTTTTCTTTTCTTTAGATAGGTATTCTTCAGGGGAGGTGTCATGTTTTTTTGGGGGGAGAGGTGTCATATTGGGGGGGGGGTTGTGTCATGCTTTATTTTGGGGGTGTCATGTTTTTTGGGTGGGTGTAAGACAAATGAACTTAGCTCTCTTAGGTTTTCGAAGAAGTTTCTTTAGTGTCGTTTGACTCAGTCAATTGATTTTTTTTTTCCTTTTTCGGCTCTTATCTACACACACAAGCCTCTAGAATGTTTCTTTTCACCTCTCTCTTTAATTTTTTTTTTTTCAATGTCTGCTTCATGCAAAACAAGATTAATACGATTAACATCTTTTCAGTACATTCACATTTAAGCACTCTCATATTATGCTTAATAGCTCCTGGTGGGATTTATTTTATCGTTTTAGTAGACTACCAACTTTAACGCGTTCTCCTTCGAGACAACATTCTTCGTCAAAGTTACTTATTGAAATAAACTCCCTTCCGAAGGACATTTGCATCCAAGCAATGGTCATTAGAATGAGAGGAATTGAATTCTTTTTTATTTAAAAATTTTTTTTTCAAATGTTGATTATTGATCTTTTGATGTCTTCAAATCCACTGAGCAAAGAGATTGGTTACTAGGAGTTTGGTAAAGAAATTAATTCCTGTTTCTATTGCTTCTTCTTGTAATAAGATTCGATGGTTGTGAGACGCGCCTTGAAAAATGAAAGATGAACACATAACACTCAATTAAGAAAGCGAAATGTCCCTGAAAAAAAAAAGTAGTCTATTCTAGCTGATCAAATACAAAATAAGAAAATAGAAAAAATATTTAAACTTATTTCCTTTGCGAATATATTACAACTTCTTTCGAAAAAGATTTTTTATGGTCATTTTATGGGGATAGACTATTTCCAACCAAAAAAACAAATTGTTTAGCGTGAACATCTTTTAAAAATCAATATAAAAGACAATTAACAACGGTGTGAAAATTATTTTACTTCTGCGATTTTTTCACGCCAGTTCTAACTTATGTCTGAGAGACAGCCTTGTCTTCTCAGCTCTTCAAAACCCTTCTTGGTATTCTAGCCGATTTTAATAGTCACCCTGTGTTTTTAAAGGTACGCAAATTTCAAGTTATTCAGTTTAGTCAAACAGTTCTATTTCAAGCAATTCAATTTAGCACGAGTGCACAGTTTAGTCCTATTTGACCCCTAGATAGCACCTTGTCAGGTGTCTGGGTCAGAGTGATTTGGGAGCGATGGCAATGCAGGCGTACTCCGCTTTCCCCAAAGCTCCAACATTACTAGAACCTGACCATCGTATTATTTAGTGTTATATCCAGGACACTCATTCGTGGTCGAGTCTTACCCCTCTGCCAACTAAATTGAATAGCTTGAAATTGAAATGTTTTTGACGATTAAACTGTGTTATGCTGAACTGAATTGTTTGAAATAGAACTGTTTATTTGTATAAAACTGGATCTGGTATTAAATAGCCTAAAACGGTTGATAAGCCATAAAACACCAACAAACAAACAAACACACCTCATTGGCCAGCCAATGAGAACTTAGTTATCATTTACATAGACAGCGGGGGAGGAGCAGCCCCCTCGCCCCTTTTGACTTGGCGGTACGTTTTAGTGTGGCATAGATTGAGGGAGAGGAGAAAAACAGCCTTGGGTCCTTGTCGACTGGATTCGCCATTAAACATTCGGTTTCACCGGGTAGGATTTCAGAGAAGTCAGGTCATGCAATCCGTCTGGGTCTGCAAGTAGTACCCGGAATTTTTGACAGCTTTCATGAATAAACTTATCAAGTTAGTTGTTCCTGTTCAGAAGAATAAACCTTTTTCCAAATATATGATTTTATTTTAATGAAACTACCTCTAACTTATAAAGAAAAACTACTTTTTCCTTGTTGATTAATTTTAAATGGCAGTGTAAATTATCGTTCTCATAAGAAAATTCTGACTATAATTGGTATCACCAATAACTTCATAGTCTATAGTCCTTTTAGTATTTTTGCAAAACTCTAACATGTATCTGTTTTTATTTTTGTTTCGTTTTTTTTCAATTTCTTTTATCTTTACTCCAAGGTCTCCTGGATCGGCAACATTTTCAAATTGATAAGTTCTTTTCATCTTGTTAATCAACATTAGGTTTGCCCAGTTCGATGGGGCTGTAGAATACACCGACTACTCCTTTGCAGAGGGGTTAGACCCCCCACCACCACCACCACAGCGAGTGTCCTAGATATGACACTAAACAATATAATGGTAAGGTTCCAGTATTGCTGGAGCTTAGTGGAATGTGGAGCACTCCTTCATTGCCATCGCAAACATGTTCACTCTGGTCCGGAGTGATAGCACCTGATACGATGGCGATGAAGGGGTTTTCCTCATTTCTCAAAGCTCTAGCCTTACTGGAACCTCAAAATCATATTGCTTAGTGTCATATCCTGGAGAATCATTGGTGGTGAGGGTCGGTGTATTCTACAGCCCCTGCCGACTGAGAGAGAGAGAGAGTGTGTACATTCCTATGTTTAAATATGTTTTTCCCTACTCCTTAGTGACGCTAATGCACACACACACACACATACACACACGTATATATATATATATATATATATATATATATATATATATATATATATATATATATAGGTTTAAAGATCTTCACTCATACATTCTTATTAATAAACTGACATGACTTCGTCTTCATATATCTTATATATCTCCTTACATGTACTATACGTGGCCATTCGTGTCAGCGTTGATCGCACACTCCTCCTATTAAAGTTTGTCACATAAACGTACTTAAACCGCCCTGTCGTCTCATTTGTTGGATTGTGTTGCTCCAACTCATAACAATCGCACAATTAGACCGTTCCCCTTCTTCTCACCATCCTCTTGATCAGCATCTCCTCCCATGAATGAGCAAAGAGAGTAAAGTAATAAGTAAATCAGACTTTATTTTTAAATCTTGCATTTATTCAAATCGTTTTTATTATTATTTATTTCTGCCTATTTCTTGCTTGCCTAATGGTTCAGAAGTTGTTTGATATTCCTTCATTGAGATCACAGGAAATGTCGATAGGTTTTTAGCGACATACATTAATCAAAATTATTGTCATTAAATTTAAATCCAACAGCCCTAAACGGATGAAAAAAAAAAGAACCAATGCCTCAGTTTTTTGCTGTATACCTCTCTATTCCAAAATTTCTAACACTGCTCTTTTAATTCTTCCAATTTCAACATACTAACCACTCTTTAGAATGTATACGCGATAAAAAAAGTAGATTTTTATTCTACCCCCCCCCCCCAACCTCTCTCTGTTCCCGTAAGCGTGTCTCCAACAAATTAATCTCTCACAAGTTGTGTAACTTGCTTTGTTTCTGGGGTTGTACTGATCGAACGTGTTTTAGGCAGGAATATCTTGACGAAGCCCATCCCTCTTCAAGTCTACTAAGGTTAAAGCGCTTAGTCTAGCCAACTATTTACCCATAATTGGAGAGAGAATTCATTGCTTTCCCAAGTATATTAGCCCTATGAGAAATACAAATAACCTCATTCAGGATTTGAATTTAGGTTACTGAATCCCCTTTCTACGATTTTGAACGACAAGGAATATAAACGTTATACTACAAGCGCCTCCAATTTAAAATGCATACATGATCAAAACGAAAAGCTGATTTATTTTGTAAAATGTAGAAAAAATATTTAGTCAAAAGAAAATAATCTGACTGGATAAAACATATGTAATACAACATCAATGTATTTCATTTGATGTTTCTAATATTCTGTTTGATAAAGTCCAAAATTGGTGTATGCCCAGGAGTAATTCCAGATAAAGCAAATATAGCATGATTTGTTTTTAATGGCATATCACTCTTCTTGGGTTATTTAAAGCTGAAACCTTTCCAGCAATGATTAACCCATCGCTTGTGGAATAAGAGGATTGATACCTTTCCTAAGGGCATTGGTCCGAAAGTGAATGTAATGGCGTGACTGGAAGTCGAACTCTGGCGCTTTAGCCCCTTTAGAACGAGAACAGCTACCCCCTCAAAAAACCCTCTGGTTGGGATCAAAAGCTTATGTACATGAACGCATTCCGGCGTGAGTCTTTAGGAATAATTTTTACAGCCATTAGACTAAAATGGGTGGTGTTTACAGGAACTTTCTGTGCTTTAGCCCCTTTAGGACGAGAACAGCTACCCCCTAAAAAAAAACCCTTTGGTTGGGATCAAAAGCTTATGTACATGAGCATATTAAATGCATTCCGGCGTGAGTCTTTAGGAATAATTTTTACAGCCATTAGACTAAAATGGGTGGTGTTTACAGGAACTTTAAAAAAATGTGCAAAAACGAAAATGGTGTATTGAAGAGAAATCGGTTAAACTTAATCAACTTTCATGGCTTTGGGTAATATAATGGCCGAGGGTTTAGTTAGGCTGAGAATCTTTCGGCTCAGTGCATAGGTTACTTAGGTGCAAAATAAACGTAGGTGTTCACGCACGCGCGCGGAGCTGACGTGTCACTCAGAGATGTCACAATAGCTCGAGATGGGAAACGGTGATACCAAGTGCGAATGACATCACGCACTGGAAGCGCGCGGCAGATTTTGGGAATTTGAGGAAAGTTTGTAGAGTTAAGACTAGACATCAAACGAGAAGGGTTGACTTTCGCTTGCTCGCGGATGCCTTGGGCAGGTGTCGCACGAGATGGGGTGGGGGCAGATGAAAAAGCTAGAATAGAAAGATTGTGCCTCTCTCTCCTAATGACGAAAAACCTTTAAAATCAAAGGTAATAAAAGTTTCGTACCTGAACTAAGAAGTCATAAGTGTTTTTCGTGTTTCGAGATTCCTTTGTTCTATGTATATATATATATATGAATATTATATGTCCATTTCGCATATCCGTATCGGGCTATGGTACATTTGCTCGTAATAATAGTTTGATTTTATTTGATATTAAAGTGAACGAATTATTTACCCCACCACATTTTGCTGATGTCATCATTTTCACCACCAGGAAATTCCTTCCTTCATCGATGGGTAGATTATTTTCTTTTTTAATCGAAAAAGTTCAATATAACCTATAATTGAACATTTAGCCAAAAGTATAATGAACATTTGTAGGTTTGATAAGTTTTTCAAAAGAAACAGGCAGAGCTAGATAACCTATCTATTTCCCTCCACCAACGCGTATGAGTTTAAATGTTTCTCAAAAAATTATGAGAGAAAAATTATCTTTTCTTAATTATAGAAGATCAAAAGTTGAAGGAAAGAATAAGGGGCATGTTTTCTAATTTGAAAAAAACTAGTGACAATATCCAAAGATCTATGTGTGATGGAACAAAGCAGAAGTTGAAGAGATACTTAGTATAAAATTCCTCGAAACGTTGCTGTCCTTGTTTTTCTTGTCGAAATCATAACTTATATTGGCAGCCTCAATGTCATAATAACGGCAAGATTTCACTCGATTGTATATAAGAGTTCGGCAAACCTAATCGTAAGAAGATTTTTCTGTCTACGAAATAAGAAAAGGGCTCATAAAAAAAAAATCTGTTCTAGTGAGTGATGTCTCAAAAAGCTACATCTACGTCTGGTGAGTGAAGTATGTACAAAAGTTGGCTTTGCTTTCCCACCAAAATATCACACAAAGCTGCGTCTGGTGAGGGAAGTATGATGATCTCACTCAAGTGTGTACTTTGCTTCCCTACCAAATGTCACACAAAGCTACATCTACTGAGTGGAGTATGATGACCTGGCACAAAATTTTGCATTGCAGACCAAAAAGTCACACAGAGTATGATGAGTGAAGTCTGATGACCTTTCACCAACTGCAAGCCACGTCTATCGAGTAAAGTATGGTTACATTGAAAACAATCTGGTGAGTGGAGTATGATGACCTTTGCACAAACACACACACCAAAATATCATACACAGCTACATCTGGTGAGTGACCTTGAAACTATCTGGGGAGTGAAATATGATGACCTTGAAACCATCTGGTTAGTGGAGTAATGACCTTTGAAAACCTTGCACAATGTGGGCTTTGAACCCGCACCAAAATATCATACACAGCTACATCTGGCGAATAAATTATGGTGACCTTGAAACCATCTGGTGAGTGGAGTATGATGACCTTTGCACAAACACACACACCAAAATATCATACACAGCTACATCTGGTGAGTGACCTTGAAACTATCTGGGGAGTGAAATATGATGACCTTGAAACCATCTGGTGAGTGGAGTGATGACCTTTGAAAACCTTGCACAAAGTGGGCTTTGAACCCGCACCAAAATATCATACACAGGTACATCTGGCGAATAAATTATGGTGACCTTGAAACCATCTGGTGAGTGGAGTATGATGACCTTTGAAAACCTTGCACAGGGGGCTTTGAACCGGCTCCAAAATATCATACACAGCTACATCTGGTGAGGGAAGTATGGTGACCTTGAAAGCATCTGTTGAGTGGAATATAATGACCTTTCAAAGGTCATTCTGTCTACTTTTACAAAGTTGGCTTTGAACCCGCACCAAAATATTCATACACAGCTACATCTGGTGAGTGACCTTGAAATCATCTGGTGAGTGGAGTAATGACCTTTGAAAACCTTGCACAAAGTGGGCTTGAACACAAACCAAAATATCGTACAGCTACATCTGGTCAGTGAAGTATGATGACCTTGAAACCATCTGGCGAGTGCAGTATGATGACCTTTGCACAAACACACACACCAAAATATCATACACAGCTACATCTGGTGAGTGACCTTGAAACTATCTGGGGAGTGAAATATGATGACCTTGAGACCATCTGATGAGTGGAGTGATGACCTTTGAAAACCTTGCACAAAGTGGGCTTTGAACCCGCACCAAAATATCATACACAGGTACATCTGGCGAATAAATTATGGTGACCTTGAAACCATCTGGTGAGTGGAGTATGATGACCTTTGAAAACCTTGCACAGGGGGCTTTGAACCGGCTCCAAAATATCATACACAGCTACATCTGGTGAGGGAAGTATGGTGACCTTGAAAGCATCTGTTGAGTGGAATATAATGACCTTTCAAAGGTCATTCTGTCTACTTTTACAAAGTTGGCTTTGAACCCGCACCAAAATATTCATACACAGCTACATCTGGTGAGTGACCTTGAAATCATCTGGTGAGTGGAGTAATGACCTTTGAAAACCTTGCACAAAGTGGGCTTGAACACAAACCAAAATATCGTACAGCTACATCTGGTCAGTGAAGTATGATGACCTTGAAACCATCTGGCGAGTGCAGTATGATGACCTTTGCACAAACACACACACCAAAATATCATACACAGCTACATCTGGTGAGTGACCTTGAAACTATCTGGGGAGTGAAATATGATGACCTTGAGACCATCTGATGAGTGGAGTGATGACCTTTGAAAACCTTGCACAAAGTGGGCTTTGAACCCGCACCAAAATATCATACACAGGTACATCTGGCGAATAAATTATGGTGACCTTGAAACCATCTGGTGAGTGGAGTATGATGACCTTTGAAAACCTTGCACAGGGGGCTTTGAACCGGCTCCAAAATATCATACACAGTTACATCTGGTGAGGGAAGTATGGTGACCTTGAAAGCATCTGTTGAGTGGAATATAATGACCTTTCAAAGGTCATTCTGTCTACTTTTACAAAGTTGGCTTTGAACCCGCACCAAAATATTCATACACAGCTACATCTGGTGAGTGACCTTGAAATCATCTGGTGAGTGGAGTAATGACCTTTGAAAACCTTGCACAAAGTGGGCTTGAACACAAACCAAAATATCGTACAGCTACATCTGGTCAGTGAAGTATGATGACCTTGAAACCATCTGGCGAGTGCAGTATGATGACCTTTGCACAAACACACACACCAAAATATCATACACAGCTACATCTGGTGAGTGACCTTGAAACTATCTGGGGAGTGAAATATGATGACCTTGAGACCATCTGATGAGTGGAGTGATGACCTTTGAAAACCTTGCACAAAGTGGGCTTTGAACCCGCACCAAAATATCATACACAGGTACATCTGGCGAATAAATTATGGTGACCTTGAAACCATCTGGTGAGTGGAGTATGATGACCTTTGAAAACCTTGCACAGGGGGCTTTGAACCGGCTCCAAAATATCATACACAGCTACATCTGGTGAGGGAAGTATGGTGACCTTGAAAGCATCTGTTGAGTGGAATATAATGACCTTTCAAAGGTCATTCTGTCTACTTTTACAAAGTTGGCTTTGAACCCGCACCAAAATATTCATACACAGCTACATCTGGTGAGTGACCTTGAAATCATCTGGTGAGTGGAGTAATGACCTTTGAAAACCTTGCACAAAGTGGGCTTGAACACAAACCAAAATATCGTACAGCTACATCTGGTCAGTGAAGTATGATGACCTTGAAACCATCTGGCGAGTGCAGTATGATGACCTTTGCACAAACACACACACCAAAATATCATACACAGCTACATCTGGTGAGTGACCTTGAAACTATCTGGGGAGTGAAATATGATGACCTTGAGACCATCTGATGAGTGGAGTGATGACCTTTGAAAACCTTGCACAAAGTGGGCTTTGAACCCGCACCAAAATATCATACACAGGTACATCTGGCGAATAAATTATGGTGACCTTGAAACCATTTGGTGAGTGGAGTATGATGACCTTTGAAAACCTTGCACAGGGGGCTTTGAACCGGCTCCAAAATATCATACACAGCTACATCTGGTGAGGGAAGTATGGTGACCTTGAAAGCATCTGTTGAGTGGAATATAATGACCTTTCAAAGGTCATTCTGTCTACTTTTACAAAGTTGGCTTTGAACCCGCACCAAAATATTCATACACAGCTACATCTGGTGAGTGACCTTGAAATCATCTGGTGAGTGGAGTAATGACCTTTGAAAACCTTGCACAAAGTGGGCTTGAACACAAACCAAAATATCGTACAGCTACATCTGGTCAGTGAAGTATGATGACCTTGAAACCATCTGGCGAGTGGAGTATGATGACCTTTGAAAACCTTGCACAATGTACTCTTTGAACCCGCTCCAAAATATCATACGCAGCTACATCTGGTTAGTAAGATATGATGACCTTGAAACCATCTGGTGAGTGGAATATAATGACCTTTGAAAACTTTGCACAAAATGGGCTTTGCATCCATACCAATATATCATACAGCTACATCTGGTGAGTGAAGTAATTGTCATCATACCAGATGAAGTAAAGTCATCATACTTCACTCACCAGATGGTTTCAAGGTCATCAGCTGTGGGTGCAAGGTTTTCAAAGGTCATCATATTCCACTCTGATGACCTTAAAAATATATGCTGAGTCATCATACTCTGACAACCTTAAAAACATCTGGTGAGTGAAGTATGATGACTTTTAAAAACCTCGCTTAATTTGAGCTTCGCACCCCCACAAAAATATCACACAAAGATACATCTGGCGAGTGAAGTATGATGACCAAAATGTCACACAAAGCTATATCTGGTGAGTGAAGTATGATGATACAAATGTCACACAAAACTACATCTGGCTAGTGAAGTGTGATGACCTTGAAACCATCTGGTAAGTGAATTAGGATGACCAAAATGTCACGCAAAGCTCCATCTGGTGAGTGATGTATGATGACTTTTGAAAACCTTGCACCCCCCCACCAAAATGTCACACAAAGCTACATGAGTATGTATAGTTCTTTATGATGATTGCAAAAATTTGTACTTTTGTATTTTTCCACCAAAATGTCAAATAACGCTACACAAAGGGAGTGAAGTATGATGACCTTGCACAAATTTGTGCATTGCTTTCCTCACCAAAATGTCACACAAAGCTACATCTGGTGAGTGAAGTATAATGATTTGCACAAACGTGTGCTTTATTTCCCCCCAAAATGTCACACAAAGCTACATTTGGTGAGTGAAGTATAATCACTTGCACAAACGTGTGTTTTTCTTCCCCCAAAAATGTCACGCAAAGCTACATCTGGTGAGTGAAGTATAATGACTTATACACAAACGTATGCTTTGTTTCCCCCCAAAATGTCACACAAAGCTACATCTGGCGAGTTAACTATGATGACATTGCCCAAATGTGTGTTTTGGTTCCCCCCAAAAAAATGTCACACAAAGCTACGTCTGGTGAGTGAAGTATAATGACTTATACACAAACGTGTGCTTTGTTTTCCCCAAAAATGTCACACAAAGCTACATCTGGCGAGTTAACTATGATGACATTGCCCAAATGTGTGTTTTGCTTCCCTCCAAAATGTCACACAAAGCTACGTGTGGTGAGTGAAGTATAATGACTTATACACAAACGTGTGCTTTGTTTCCCCCAAAAATGTCACACAAAGCTACATCTGGTGAGTTAACTATGATGACATTGCCCAAATGTGTGTTTTGCTTCCTCACCAAAATGTCACACAAAGCCACATCTGGTGAGTAAAGTATGATGACCTTGCCCAAACCTGCTCTTTGTTCCCCAAAAAAATGTCACACAAAGCTACGTCTAATGAGTGAAGTATAAAGACCTTGCTTAAACTTATGCTTTGGTCCCTCAAAAAAACGTCACTGGAAATTATTGAGTCGAGTTAAATAATTATTTTTGGTTGATCAGCGCTTTCCCTCCAATAATACGTCTCGACATCTAAATTTATAGACCGTCTATTACTATTTTATACCCCTTATTTGCTAAGGAGGATCATGGCCACTCAATAACTTCCATCTTAAATGCAGATGGTAAGGTCTTAAGGTTTGTTCGTTGAGAAATACGATTTTAGAGTCCCATGTTCTTTGATTGATTTAACAACGATTGATTGATGGATAGATTGATTCTAACAGCATGTCTTTGGTTATTTTATGCCTACAAGTTAGGTAATCGTGTTCATTGTACGTCCATATTTACAATTTTTGTCTTGTTTTTTTTAGAGATTTTTTATAAAATACAAATACTTTTTTAAACAGATCTCTTTGAACTTAGATCAAACTCTTTGAGTTGGTAACTCAAGGACTATTGTCTCAGCATCATAAAGTTTTGTGTCGTATCCAGGACACGTCTCTGCAAGGGATACGGGCATCATTTCCTAAGCCCCACTGACATGTAGTCAGGATTAAAAGTGATATATATATATATATATATATATATATATATATATATATATATATATACTAGCTGTACCCGGCCACACGTTGTTGTGGCTCAGTTTGTTTAAATGGGAAAAAAAAGAAAATGCATGTTTCTAATATATTTAATTTTCCAATACTTGTGGATATACAATATTCTTGGTAGTTCCAGTTTCCGTGTGGATAAAGACATTGTCTGGATTGTCAACTCTGGAACAGGCAACATATGATTGCCCATGCGAGAAGCAATCAGTGTGTAAATATAAGCCACACAATTCTAAAGATTGTCCCTGTGCTTTGTTGATCGTGATTGCAAATGCCAATCGAATTGGAAATTGCAATCGCTTAAATTGAAATGACATATCTGTTGGAATCATAGGAATTCACGGGTGGAGGACATCATCACCTTTGAAAGGCCCTGTCAATATTTTTGCTTCTATGATACTGGTCATTAACTTTTTTTACTGAAAGACGTGTGTCATTACAAAGCTTGGGCTGGTTGATTTACATTTTCATTTATATAGATTTTTGGATATTAAGTATATAAAAACACGCCCGTATTCGAATAAAATACTCTCACAAAATTTTAAACCAATTATAAGAAAGAAAGTGATGAAAGTAGAAAAAAATTCTCGTGTAAAATTCTTGGAAAACGGTTTAAGAAAGAAAACTTTTTAATGGCTGTCTTTCGTTGACGTTAAAAAGGGAATGTTGAAAAAGAAAATAATTTGTAAACAATTAAAAAAAAATCACTTATTACTGAACAAACGAAATATGGTTTAAAGTTTAGAAAGAAAAGTGATAAAGCAGAAAAAAAATCAGGTGTAAAATTCTTGGCTTTTCTCGGGGAAAAAAACACTTATTAAAAATATATTTTTAATTATTGTAATATTTTTGGATATTAAGTATATAAAAACACGCCCGTATTCGAATAAAATACTCTCACAAAATTTTAAACCAATTAGTGGTATAAAACTGGAGATTATCGGTTAGTAACAAACATTTACATTTTCATTTATATATATATATATATATATATAGAGAGAGAGAGAGAGAGAGAGGGAGTGAGAGATTGAAGCAAGAGCAAATATATAAGTAATAATTAAGAGTTCAGCTCCTAATCTCAATCGACGTTCACTAAAACATATTGGACGTATTTAGTGTAACGTATATTGATAAAAATGTTGTTGGGAAAGTATACAATTACAAATTTAAATATACATTCCTGTACAAATGTAAGTATTTATCTATATGAATATAATTTACATATGTACATTTTTATATATGCGTGTTGGTATCTCTTCAGAATGCAATGTAAAAACGCTAGCAACATCCGCCCTCTGATACAACTTGGGTTGATTTTTTTTTTCTTACTACAGGGAGAAAATGAGACCAATTCCAGGAAATATTCTATCAACGAGAAAACCGAAGGAATAGAAGAATCTCTTAGAAATTTTAAAATATATCCTATCACATATAATGTCTTTTCGATTTCGGATATTAATTATATCGACCAGAAAAAAATGTAGAAAAGCTCCAGGTCATGTCTGATAGCGATCTTATTCGCATTAGGTATATATATATATATATATATATATATATATATATATATATATATATAAGTACGGCTATGTGTGTGTGTATGTATACATAGAGAAAACAACTAACACACACACACACACACACACACACACACACACACACACACACACATATATATATGTGTATGTGTGTGTGTGTGTTAGTATAGTTATAAGTGCTCTCATTTATAGTACACGTACGTATCTGTATGTGTTTATGTATCTCAGTATATGGCTATATTATATGTAAATACAAATGCTTATATTTGCATTCAAATAAATACCTTTTATCTACTATATAGATAGTCATTTATACCGATAATTATATATATATATATATATATATATATATATATAGATATCTACTGACACATTGGCTTTGGATGGAGTGTTCGCTAGCCAGTGGCCTGGGAAACCGGGGTTGGATCCCAGCTCGATGCCGCCATGCTTAACACTCAGTATTAAAAGACACAGATCACAATCAAGGGAAACCAGTTACGCCCCATACCTTGCTGTAGTAGCTATTGAAAAAGAGACCATTGGATCACCCTCTACTATGTCGCCAATTTTACTAACTTTACTTTTACTTATATATCTACATTTGAATATATGTATATATATATATATCAAACGGATTCATGTATAGACATAAATGCGTATCTGAAGAAGTGTGTATCAGTGTGTTCTTCCTGTGCTATGCTTCACACACACACATACCCGTAAAAACAGGCACATACATGAATCAGTGTGTGCATATATGTTGATATATTTATTTACATACCCTCAAGTAGATATTCCTCTGTGTCAATATAATGTACAAATGCCTTCATGTTCGTTCCTGTATCTATAGATAGATTGATAGATTAGTACACTGAAATAGATAGATAGACAGATAGATAAGTACACTGGGATAGATAGATAGATAGATAGATAGATAGATAGATTTGCACAGTGAGATAGATAGTTCATATTTACCCAACCCCTCCGCTCGGGCAGGATATGACATAAGGTCAATTTTTTTAAGCGGAGTTTAAGAGGTTTGAATTCAGAGTTTTCCTTCTCCTAGACTAGTTGCCAAGCCAAGGCTGAAGAACCTAGTCTGCCCTACTATTTATCCATAGCTGGAGGGAGAATAATTGGATTCATACCTTTCCCAAGTGTATTAGTGCTATGTGAAATGCAATCAGTCTTGTCCAGGAATTGAACTTGTATCGCCGTGTCCATATCCTGTGACGATAACCATTACACCACGGGCACCTGATAGATAGATAGATAAATAGATTTATTAGCACAGTGAGATAGATAGATAGATAGATAGATAGATAGGCACACTGAGATAGATAGAAAAATAGATAGATAGATTTGCACACTGAGATAGATAGATAGATAGATAGATAGATAGATAGATAGATAGATAGATAGATAGTGTTTTGTTATAAATTTGCAAAGAAACAATCTCATAAAGATTCATCATAAAAGAAGAAAAAAGAAAAAAGAAAAAAGAAAACCTTCTGTTCAAATTTCCTCTTTGAGAAATTCTTTTTGTTCTTTTTTTTTCAGATATAATTTAGCTATTTCGATAGAAATAATTAGAATTCCATCTACCTTCATCGGCTTAAACACATCAATAATACATAGTAAATTTTGTATTCAACTTTGTTTTGCCTTATGGAATATAATTTCAGCAAAAATGTTTTTCCTTGTCATAATTATATCAATACATATGTGTGCGATTCGCATCATGTTTAACAGAAAAGTACATACCATTATTTTATATCAACGTTAGCATCATGAGTAAAATCCGAAGTGATCTGTGACCGGAATGGGATTCTGAGTACCACTTCAAATTTTTTACTCTTTCTTGAGAGTCCTTACCCCATTGTACATTCGTCAGGGTCAATCCACAACAGGAGAGGGGACCCAAAACATTGAATGACAATGAAATGATTAATCATATGAACGATTATGTCAGCTCACTTACTTTCATGGCTTTGTTTCAGTTATACCCCTAAAAATGTTGTTTTATATCAATTTTGATGACCACGTTAATAATGTTACACATAAGAAAAAAACGTGGCTAGTTACGTGGTGCTTTTAATAAGTTTCCAGACTTTTTTGTTCAGGCATTTAAAATTGTCGTAGACTCTTGAAAATTCACTATGTTATTGCTATTCATCTGATGAAATGACTGACCAATTTTTATGATTTCAGGTTAAAATGAACAGCTACAGCAACAATTGGAATACACTCTACTAAAGCCTGATAATCACAGCTGGTGAATTTCAAAAATGCAATCTGGACATGAGGACACCTTGGAAGAATAATATGCAATAAAATTCTATTTTAAACTTGGAAAAAATGTCAAAGGAACATATGGAATGCTTCAGACTGCTTTTCAACTATCTTGCATGAATCAAGCCTCAATTTTTGAGTTGCAAAAGATATACAAGGAAGGCAGGGAGTCTGTGAGGGATGATGAGAAGTGTGGGAGCAGTAAGGAAGTCAATACACCAGAGTTGATTGCCCAAATGGTTAGGGTTAGGGTTACTATGTTGAGGTTTTAAAGGAGTTCAGAAAGATATTCCTAGGGAAGATGCCATCACTCTGCAAATCGGCTCAGTGGCATTTCCACCAGGACAATGCAGCGGTCCACAACCCCATCCTTGTTACAGACTATTTGACCAAGATGGGCATCAAGACAGTTCGTCACCCTCCCTATAGTCCAGACCTTGCTTCCAGTGACTTTTGCTCATTCCCTAAGCTCAGAGGCTGTCGTTATGAGACAACTGAGGAGATGGAAGAGGCTGTGACGAAGGTCGTTGACACGCTCACACAAGAGAACTTCCATGGGGCCTTCCAAAAGTTGTTGGAACGGTGCAATAAGTTCATTACTTCTAAGGGGACTAGAGTTTCATGTAAGTATTATCAATGAAAGTTCCCATACAAAAAGTCTGGAAACTTTTTTAATGATCCTCGTATTTCGGTCCAATGAAAATTAACCTTAAAACAAACGAAATCCCTCTAATAATGGCCTGTCGGCTGGGTCTGTAGAATACACCAACTGCATCTCTGTAGAAGGGTAAGTTTCCACCAACAAGTGTCCTGGATATGACCGGCCTAGTCATCTGGGGCTGTAGAATACACCAACTGCATCTCTGTAGAAGGGTAAGTTTCCACCAACAAGTGTCCTGGATATGACCGGCCTAGTCATCTGGGGCTGTAGAATACACCAACTGCATCTCTGTAGAAGGATAAGTTTCCACCAACAAGTGTCCTGGATATGACCGGACTAGTCATCTGGGGCTGTAGAATACACCAACTGCATCTCTGTAGAAGGGTAAGTTTCCACCAACAAGTGTCCTGGATATGACCGGCCTAGTCATCTGGGGCTGTAGAATACACCAACTGCATCTCTGTAGAAGGATAAGTTTCCACCAACAAGTGTCCTGGATATGACCGGCCTAGTCATCTGGGGCTGTAGAATACACCAACTGCATCTCTGTAGAAGGGTAAGTTTCCACCAACAAGTGTCCTGGATATGACCGGACTAGTCATCTGGGGCTGTAGAATACACCAACTGCATCTCTGTAGAAGGATAAGTTTCCACCAACAAGTGTCCTGGATATGACCGGCCTAGTCATCTGGGGCTGTAGAATACACCAACTGCATCTCTGTAGAAGGGTAAGTTTCCACCAACAAGTGTCCTGGATATGACCGGCCTAGTCATCTGGGGCTGTAGAATACACCAACTGCATCTCTGTAGAAGGGTAAGTTTCCACCAACAAGTGTCCTGGATATGACCGGACTAGTCATCTGGGGCTGTAGAATACACCAACTGCATCTCTGTAGAAGGGTAAGTTTCCACCAACAAGTGTCCTGGATATGACCGGACTAGTCATCTGGGGCTGTAGAATACACCAACTGCATCTCTGTAGAAGGGTAAGTTTCCACCAACAAGTGTCCTGGATATGACCGGACTAGTCATCTGGGGCTGTAGAATACACCAACTGCATCTCTGTAGAAGGGTAAGTTTCCACCAACAAGTGTCCTGGATATGACCGGACTAGTCATCTGGGGCTGTAGAATACACCAACTGCATCTCTGTAGAAGGGTAAGTTTCCACCAACAAGTGTCCTGGATATGACCGGACTAGTCATCTGGGGCTGTAGAATACACCAACTGCATCTCTGTAGAAGGGTAAGTTTCCACCAACAAGTGTCCTGGATATGACCGGACTAGTCATCTGGGGCTGTAGAATACACCAACTGCATCTCTGTAGAAGGGTAAGTTTCCACCAACAAGTGTCCTGGATATGACCGGACTAGTCATCTGGGGCTGTAGAATACACCAACTGCATCTCTGTAGAAGGGTAAGTTTCCACCAACAAGTGTCCTGGATATGACCGGCCTAGTCATCTGGGGCTGTAGAATACACCAACTGCATCTCTGTAGAAGGATAAGTTTCCACCAACAAGTGTCCTGGATATGACCGGCCTAGTCATCTGGGGCTGTAGAATACACCAACTGCATCTCTGTAGAAGGATAAGTTTCCACCAACAAGTGTCCTGGATATGACCGGCCTAGTCATCTGGGGCTGTAGAATACACCGAATGAATCTCTGTAGAAGGATAAGTTTCCACCAACAAGTGTCCTGGATATGACCGGCCTAGTCATCTGGGGCTGTAGAATACACCGAATGAATCTCTGTAGAAGGATAAGTTTCCACCAACAAGTGTCCTGGATATGACCGGCCTAGTCATCTGGGGCTGTAGAATACACCGAATGAATCTCTGTAGAAGGATAAGTTTCCACCAACAAGTGTCCTGGATATGACCGGCCTAGTCATCTGGGGCTGTAGAATACACCAACTGCATCTCTGTAGAAGGGTAAGTTTCCACCAACAAGTGTCCTGGATATGACCGGCCTAGTCATCTGGGGCTGTAGAATACACCAACTGCATCTCTGTAGAAGGATAAGTTTCCACCAACAAGTGTCCTGGATATGACCGGACTAGTCATCTGGGGCTGTAGAATACACCAACTGCATCTCTGTAGAAGGGTAAGTTTCCACCAACAAGTGTCCTGGATATGACCGGACTAGTCATCTGGGGCTGTAGAATACACCAACTGCATCTCTGTAGAAGGGTAAGTTTCCACCAACAAGTGTCCTGGATATGACCGGACTAGTCATCTGGGGCTGTAGAATACACCAACTGCATCTCTGTAGAAGGGTAAGTTTCCACCAACAAGTGTCCTGGATATGACCGGACTAGTCATCTGGGGCTGTAGAATACACCAACTGCATCTCTGTAGAAGGGTAAGTTTCCACCAACAAGTGTCCTGGATATGACCGGCCTAGTCATCTGGGGCTGTAGAATACACCAACTGCATCTCTGTAGAAGGGTAAGTTTCCACCAACAAGTGTCCTGGATATGACCGGACTAGTCATCTGGGGCTGTAGAATACACCAACTGCATCTCTGTAGAAGGGTAAGTTTCCACCAACAAGTGTCCTGGATATGACCGGACTAGTCATCTGGGGCTGTAGAATACACCAACTGCATCTCTGTAGAAGGGTAAGTTTCCACCAACAAGTGTCCTGGATATGACCGGACTAGTCATCTGGGGCTGTAGAATACACCAACTGCATCTCTGTAGAAGGGTAAGTTTCCACCAACAAGTGTCCTGGATATGACCGGACTAGTCATCTGGGGCTGTAGAATACACCAACTGCATCTCTGTAGAAGGGTAAGTTTCCACCAACAAGTGTCCTGGATATGACCGGCCTAGTCATCTGGGGCTGTAGAATACACCAACTGCATCTCTGTAGAAGGGTAAGTTTCCACCAACAAGTGTCCTGGATATGACCGGACTAGTCATCTGGGGCTGTAGAATACACCAACTGCATCTCTGTAGAAGGGTAAGTTTCCACCAACAAGTGTCCTGGATATGACCGGCCTAGTCATCTGGGGCTGTAGAATACACCAACTGCATCTCTGTAGAAGGGTAAGTTTCCACCAACAAGTGTCCTGGATATGACCGGACTAGTCATCTGGGGCTGTAGAATACACCAACTGCATCTCTGTAGAAGGGTAAGTTTCCACCAACAAGTGTCCTGGATATGACCGGACTAGTCATCTGGGGCTGTAGAATACACCAACTGCATCTCTGTAGAAGGGTAAGTTTCCACCAACAAGTGTCCTGGATATGACCGGACTAGTCATCTGGGGCTGTAGAATACACCAACTGCATCTCTGTAGAAGGGTAAGTTTCCACCAACAAGTGTCCTGGATATGACCGGACTAGTCATCTGGGGCTGTAGAATACACCAACTGCATCTCTGTAGAAGGGTAAGTTTCCACCAACAAGTGTCCTGGATATGACCGGACTAGTCATCTGGGGCTGTAGAATACACCAACTGCATCTCTGTAGAAGGGTAAGTTTCCACCAACAAGTGTCCTGGATATGACCGGACTAGTCATCTGGGGCTGTAGAATACACCAACTGCATCTCTGTAGAAGGGTAAGTTTCCACCAACAAGTGTCCTGGATATGACCGGACTAGTCATCTGGGGCTGTAGAATACACCAACTGCATCTCTGTAGAAGGGTAAGTTTCCACCAACAAGTGTCCTGGATATGACCGGACTAGTCATCTGGGGCTGTAGAATACACCAACTGCATCTCTGTAGAAGGGTAAGTTTCCACCAACAAGTGTCCTGGATATGACCGGCCTAGTCATCTGGGGCTGTAGAATACACCAACTGCATCTCTGTAGAAGGGTAAGTTTCCACCAACAAGTGTCCTGGATATGACCGGACTAGTCATCTGGGGCTGTAGAATACACCAACTGCATCTCTGTAGAAGGGTAAGTTTCCACCAACAAGTGTCCTGGATATGACCGGACTAGTCATCTGGGGCTGTAGAATACACCAACTGCATCTCTGTAGAAGGGTAAGTTTCCACCAACAAGTGTCCTGGATATGACCGGCCTAGTCATCTGGGGCTGTAGAATACACCAACTGCATCTCTGTAGAAGGGTAAGTTTCCACCAACAAGTGTCCTGGATATGACCGGACTAGTCATCTGGGGCTGTAGAATACACCAACTGCATCTCTGTAGAAGGGTAAGTTTCCACCAACAAGTGTCCTGGATATGACCGGACTAGTCATCTGGGGCTGTAGAATACACCAACTGCATCTCTGTAGAAGGGTAAGTTTCCACCAACAAGTGTCCTGGATATGACCGGCCTAGTCATCTGGGGCTGTAGAATACACCAACTGCATCTCTGTAGAAGGGTAAGTTTCCACCAACAAGTGTCCTGGATATGACCGGCCTAGTCATCTGGGGCTGTAGAATACACCGACCGAATATCTGTAGAAGGGTAAGACTACCCCAACAAGTTCCCTTGATATGACTGGTCTACTTATCTGGGGCTGCAGAATACACCGAATGAATCTCTGTAGAAGGATAAGTATCCTCCAACAAGTGTCCTGGATATGATAGGCCTAGTCAACTGGGGTTGTAGAATACACCAACTGCATCTCTGTAGAAGGGTAAGTTTCCACCAACAAGTGTCCTGGATATGACCGGCCTAGTCATCTGGGGCTGTAGAATACACCGACCGAATATCTGTAGAAGGGTAAGACTACCCCAACAAGTTCCCTTGATATGACTGGTCTACTTATCTGGGGCTGCAGAATACACCGAATGAATCTCTGTAGAAGGATAAGTATCCTCCAACAAGTGTCCTGGATATGATAGGCCTAGTCAACTGGGGTTGTAGAATACACCAACTGCATCTCTGTAGAAGGGTAAGTTTCCACCAACAAGTGTCCTGGATATGACCGGCCTAGTCATCTGGGGCTGTAGAATACACCGACCGAATATCTGTAGAAGGGTAAGACTACCCCAACAAGTTCCCTTGATATGACTGGTCTACTTATCTGGGGCTGCAGAATACACCGAATGAATCTCTGTAGAAGAATAAGTATCCTCCAACAAGTGTCCTGGATATGATAGGCCTAGTCAACTGGGGTTGTAGAATACACCAACTGCATCTCTGTAGAAGGGTAAGTTTCCACCAACAAGTGTCCTGGATATGACCGGCCTAGTCATCTGGGGCTGTAGAATACACCGACCGAATATCTGTAGAAGGGTAAGACTACCCCAACAAGTTCCCTTGATATGACTGGTCTACTTATCTGGGGCTGCAGAATACACCGAATGAATCTCTGTAGAAGAATAAGTATCCTCCAACAAGTGTCCTGGATATGATAGGCCTAGTCAACTGGGGTTGTAGAATACACCAACTGCATCTCTGTAGAAGGGTAAGTTTCCACCAACAAGTGTCCTGGATATGACCGGCCTAGTCATCTGGGGCTGTAGAATACACCGACCGAATATCTGTAGAAGGGTAAGACTACCCCAACAAGTTCCCTTGATATGACTGGTCTACTTATCTGGGGCTGCAGAATACACCGAATGAATCTCTGTAGAAGGATAAGTATCCTCCAACAAGTGTCCTGGATATGATAGGCCTAGTCAACTGGGGTTGTAGAATACACCAACTGCATCTCTGTAGAAGGGTAAGTTTCCACCAACAAGTGTCCTGGATATGACCGGCCTAGTCATCTGGGGCTGTAGAATACACCGACCGAATATCTGTAGAAGGGTAAGACTACCCCAACAAGTTCCCTTGATATGACTGGTCTACTTATCTGGGGCTGCAGAATACACCGAATGAATCTCTGTAGAAGGATAAGTATCCTCCAACAAGTGTCCTGGATATGATAGGCCTAGTCAACTGGGGTTGTAGAATACACCGACTGAATCTCTGCAGACGAGTAAGACCCCTTCCACAACAAGCATCCTTGATATAACACTAAACCATCTGATGGCGAGACTCCAGTCCAGAAGCTTTTGGGAATGTAAAGTACCCCTTTAATGCCATTACTCCCAGGTTCACTATGACTCGTAGTTGTAGCACCAATGTCCTATATATTTGTTAAATAGAACTGTTTGATATTTAAACCGAGCACAAGCAAATGACGGACGCTAAATTGAATTGTTAGAAATAAAGATCTTTCACCATTTAAATATGTGTAAACAAATGACTGATGTCTAATTACATTGGTTGGTTGGTTGGTTGGTTGGTTGGTTGTTTTTTTTTTGGCATATCAACCTTTGAAGGTTATTTAATGCCAAATCCATTTTTATACAAATGATCATTTCTATTTCAACCAATTTAGTTTAGCATGAGTACATTGTTTAATTGTCAAAATCAGTTCTATTTCAAGCAATTCAGTTTAGTTAATAAGTTCTAATTCAACTTATTCAGTTTAGTATAAGAATCGATTTTCTATACACACAGTTAAAACAGTTCAATATCAAACAATTCAGTTTAGTGTAAGTACAGTTTAAATGTCAAAACAGTTCTATTTCGAGCAATTCAGTTTAGCGTAAATACGCAGTTTAAATGCAAAAAACAGTTAACTCAAACCACGGTTTAGTTCTACTTAACCCATGGACCCTTATCAGGTGCTACCACTCCGGGCCAGAGTGGACTTGGGAGCAATGGCAATGAAGGCGTACTCAACCTTCCCTAAAATTCCAGGGTTGCTGGAACCTCACCATCAGTTTGTTTTGTGTCAATACAGGACACTCGTTGGTGGGGGTCCTACCCATCTGAAGAGAAGCAGTTTTTTAACAAACAAAGCAACAATATTACGCAAATGCGTTTTATTTTCAAATTCTTTTTCGTCCCCTGAAATCTACATCAAACCAACGATATCAGTCAACTTCATTTTTTGTCTAGTGAACCTTCTACCATTTTTGCCCATCGGCTGGGGCTGTAGAATACACCGACTGCACTTAATGAGAGTTATTTTAAGTATAGAAGTTAGAGAATCGCCTTCGTATATACATTTTTTTGTGCAGTTGTATTTTAAGATTATTATTTTTTGTTCGTTTTCTTCTTTTTTTTGTTTTGTTTTACTACTCGTAGTTCTATCGTATACAAACAATTTTTAAATTTATCTATTTGGCCCACAGGTACTGTCACTCCTTTTAAGAGTGGTCCAAAGAGTAAAAGCGAGGAAGGGGTACTTTTCTCCCAAGATTTCTAGGTCTAGACCTTACTATCAGGACTGCCTTTTGGGGAGATCTGCAGGGTGGATACGGTCAGGGTATTCTAAGCCCCGCTAATGGCGCGTTAAGGTTAAATGAGTTATCATACCAAATTTGTTACCTCATCCTCAAACTGTTTGGTTGTCTACAGAGTACCGACAAGCAATTAGTGCAGTCGGCTAAGGCTGTAGTATATACTGACTTCATCTCTGCAGAGTGTTAAGACTCCCCCAATTAGTGTCCCGGATATGATATTAAGCAATCGGCTGGTGAGGCTCTAGTAATGCTGGAGCTTTGGGGAATGCGGAGTACCCCTTCATTGCCATCGCTCCCTGGTCCAGACTGGTCCAGAGTGGTAGTATCTGATAGGGTCCTATCTGTGGGTAAAATAGAACGGTTTGACATTTAAACTACCGGACCATTGTCTAATGAGTAGAGTGTTCGCTAATGATCCAGAAAACCGCGGTTTAATCCCAGGTCGAGTCTTGCCAAAGACTTTGCTTAACACCTAGCATTATAATGTAAGGATCAAGGGTAAAGTGGAGCAATCCAGGGAATGGAGTAGCGCCCTCACCGACATCTCGGTATAGTAGCTATTGAAAAATGAGCCTTCTGGTCACCCTTGACTTAGGTCACCAACTTTATTTACGAGCGCATGACTAATGCTAAATTGATTTTTTTAAAATAGAACTGTTTGATCATTTAACTTTGTGTAAATAAATGACTGATATTTAATTGAATTGTTAGAGATGTAATATAATGTCCGAGGGATTTTGTTTTATGCTTTTGGGTTTAGTTAGGCTGAGAACCTTTCGGCTCAGTGCATGGGTTACTTAGGTGCAACATTAACACAGGTGTTAACGCGCGGGCGGGCGGAGAGGACGTGCCACTCAAAGAAGTCACAATAGCCCGAGATGGGAAACGGGGCTAGCAAGTGCAAATGACGTCACGTACTAGAAGAGCGCGGAGGATTTGGGGAGATTTTGAAAAAGTCAGTGAGTTGAGACTAGACACTGGACGAGAAGGGTTGGCTTTCGCTTGCTCGCGGAGGCCTTGGGCAGGTGTCGCACGAGATGGGGGGTGCAGATGAAGAAGCCAGAATAGAAAGATTGTACCCCTCTCTCCTTATGTCGAAGAACCTTTAAACTCAAAGGTAATAAAAAGTTTCGTACCTGAACAAAGAAGTCGTTACGTGTTTTTCAAATTTCAAGATTCCTATGTTCTATGTCATATATGTAATGAACAGTCTATGTACGTTTCACATATCCGTATCATGGATGTGGTACAGAGATACATAGCATTATTTGGAACAATTTAACTTTTTGGACTTATGCTAAATGAAATTTATAGAAATAGTATTGTTTGAACATTTAACTTCGTGTATCTATAAAATGTGTTTAAAAATTGTATATTTAATATATTTGTAAAAACAGGGTTTGGCGTTAAATAATCAACAATGATATGCCATAAAACCAAACCAAACCAACAAATGAATAATTCCCAGTTTTTAATTTAGGTTAAAAGTAATGTTCCTAAATTTAGAACAGTTTTCAAACCCTTGCCAAGTGTTGATGATTAATTTAGACGCGTGTTTAGACCTATTCACTCGTTAAAGTAGACCGAGAAGTGCCTTTCCAAGTACGTAGAGCATAAAGTAATTTGTATATATATATATATATTCATATATATATATCTATATATATATATATATATATATATATATATATATCTTTAGCTGAAATTTATCTGTTCGTATTTACCAGCTTTTTATCTTTCTTTCTCGGTTTCATTTCATTATTATTGAGTAAGCTATATGCACCGAAACGTAAATCATTTTACATTCTGAATAAGTGGATTCCATCTCGTCAACCTAATTTCTTGAATGAATTTGAACTCTTTGTTGATCTCCCCTGATTATAATAAGAAAAATCGTGTAAAAAGATCGAATCCTAATGAGTGTAAAACATTCAGCGAAGAGTTCTGCTTTTAATCAGTTTGAAACGGTAGTGACGTAATAGTTATCAGCTTACCAGCAAGTGGCCTCAGCTACCCGCGTTCAAATTATTAACAAAACTATTCGTAATTCACATAGCGCTAATATCATTTGGAAAGGCATGAATCCAACTTAGTTTTAGTTTTGTTTCTTTCTTTAATTGCATATCAAACTTCGTGGGTTATTTCAATGCCAAAATCATTTTTGTAAAACACTAGTGGTGTAATATAATGGCCGAGGGATTTCGTTTTATGCCTTTTGGTTTAGTTAGGCTGAGAACCTTTCGGCTCAGCACAGGGGTTAGTTAGGTGCAAACTTGAGTGCAGGTGTTAACGCGCGTGCGGGGAGGATGTGTCGTTAATAGATGTCAAAATAAAAATCCCAGTGAAAGTTTGACCAGTGGATGTGAATGACGTCATGCACCGGAAGCGCGCGCGGAGGATTTGGGGAGATTTTGAAAAAATCAGTGAGTTGAGCTGAGTCCTGCCTCGGGAGAAGACGGTTGACTTTCGCTTGCTCGCGGAGGCCTTGGGCAGGTATCGCACGAGATGGAAGGGGGGCAGATGAAAAAGCCAGAATAGAAAGAAAGTGTATCTCTCTCCTTATGTCGAAAAACCTTTAAACACAAAGGTAATCCTATTTACTCAAACCCTCCGCTCGGGCAGGATATGACACAAGGTCAATTTTTAAGCAGAGTTTAACAGGTTTGAATTCCGAATTTTCCTTCTCCTAGACTAGTTGCCTCACCAAGGCTGAAGAACCTAGTCTGCCCTACTATTTACCCATAGCTGGAGGGAGAATAATTGGATTCATACCTTTCCCAAGGGTATTAGTGCTATGTGAAATGCTATCAGTCTCGTCCAGAATTTTAACTCGTGTCACCGTGTCCATTTCCTACGACGATAACCATTACACCACGGGCACCTGCACAGACTCAAAGGCAATAAAAAGTTTCGTACCTGAACTAAGAAGTCGTAAGTATTTTTCGTGTTTCGAGATTCCTATGTTCTATGTATACATGTTATGAACATTCTATGTACGTTTCACATATCCATATCTTGGGTATGGTACAGTGGTTCTATTTAGCATATCTGATGTATGTGTGTGTGGGGGGGGGTAAGTGGCTAAATACTTTCCCAAAAGGTACTAATCCGAAAGGAAACGTATAAACGCAACTGGAGTTCCAACTAGCTTTCTACGATGTCACAGTCTAGCGTGTTATCTACTACGTCCCGGACGTAGCCTTCCTGGAGATATTGGTAAAATAGTGAGGAAGACTAAGTTCTCTGATCTTGGTATGACAACTGATCTAGCAGAAAAAATAGCACATATCTCAAATCAGTTGTAGACCTAGAGAGGGATGGGCTCCGTCAGTTTATTTCTTCTCAAGATACGCGACACGAGTACAGCCCCTACGACAAAACCAGGTTCAGAGATCATTGAGTGAGAGAGGATTGAAAGACAACAAAATGAAGTATTTCTGATGGGATACAACTCTAAATATAGACATTATTTGGCAATAAAATGAATGCATCATCTGATAGACATATTCATGCATTCATTTTTTTTCATAAAGTGCCCGCCATGTTATTTTCCAAGAGGAAAAAAAATTCGCGTGTATATAATTGTGTATAAATGCATTCTTTATCCTTGTATGAAAATTATTATTATTAGAAAAAAATACTTGATACCACTTACATGAATACTTGATGATGTATTAATAAAGCAGGAAGATGAGATGTCATTATTTTCTCCTCACATCAATCACCGTCAGGGTCATTTTTTTAAAAAGATCTCGTCAATTATATATAAATATATATATATATATATATATATATATAAATATATATATATATATATATATATATATATATATATATATAAGCATCTTAAGATATAAATTTGCTTGCCAACTATTAAATAAACGTTATGAATTAATTTTAAAATGCCACCATAAAAATTGATTTTAACTCATATGAAGACGCGTAATAATAGAAAAAATTGACAACGATAACAATAAAAAAAGTTGTCTCCCTTTAGTCGAGGGCGACCATAAGGCTCCCTTTTCAATAGCTACTACACCGAGGTGTAGGGGAGGGCGCTACTCCTTTCCCTGGATTGCTCCACTTTACCCTTGATACGTACCTTATATTGCTGAGTATTAAGCAAGGAGATATGAAGTACCATTTTTAAAGTCTTTGGTATGACGCGACCTGGGATTGAACAAAGGTCTCCCGAAGCATTGGCAACAATAGAAGAATGAAAATCATTGGTACACAGTATTACTATTGATTTTATTGGTGATGAAATAACGGTAACAACAAAATCAACTATAATTATAACAATAATTATAAATTATCCATGGTTGTAATAATAGTAACCTTTTTATTAGTAGTAAAATAATTATTAATGATCAATAATTATTATAATGATATTAATGAATTAATGATTCTAAAGGTAATTAGAATGACAGGATTCAAAAAGAAAAAAATTAGAATGACAGGATTCAAAAAGAAAAAAATTAGAATGACAGGATTCAAAAAGAAAAAAATTAGAATGACAGGATTCAAAAAAAGAAAATTAGAATGACAGGATTCAAAAAAAAAAAAAAAATTACCACTCAGATATAAGATATATAAAAATATTAAGCTAAACAAAGATTAAATTTTAATCTTAAATGGAATAAAAAAAACAAACCATTTTTTAAGTAAAGATAACAAATTTAGATAATAGTAATAGTGTTTATCGCCAGGTTTCCCTTATAAATCGATCAATAAATAAATAGTGAGATATTTTCTTAAAATAAGATAAGTTAATTTATTGACCTAGTTGAAGATTTTGTGAGTCGTGTTAAGATTTTTCGTAAATAAATACGATACGGATGCATGACACCATACGATTACTTAAAATCCGGTTTTGACACCATTTTCCATCCCATATCTGTCCCCCGCTTTCTATATATATATATATATATATATATATATATATATATATATATATATATATATATATTTAATTCATGGAATTTAGACTGCGACCCCTGGGTTTTATGGAGTTTTTTCCAAAACAAATTCCATGAATTAAATATATATATCTAATATATATATATATATATATATATATATATATATATATATATATATATTCATTTATTTTATTATAATTATTATTATTATTATTATTATTATTATTATTATTATTATTATTATTGCTCTATCCTAGATATTGAGCACCCTCCATATTATATTGCACTTGTTTCGACGTAAACCCACAAAGTGATTAAGTGACAACCAACACTGTTATAATATAGACTGCAATCCCTGGGTTTCATGGAGATTTTTCCAAAACAAATTCCATGAATAAAATACATATATCTAATATATATATATATATATATATATATATATATATATATATATATATATATATATTATTATTATTATTATTATTATTATTATTATATAATAGCTCTATCCTAGATATTGAGCACTCTCCATATTATATTGCACTTGGTTCCACGCAAACCCACAAATTGATTTAGTGACAACCAACACTGTTAATATATATATATATATATATATATATATATATATATATATATATATATATATATATATATATATATATAAAGGGTAAGAATCCCTTGAAACAATATTTTTATAAGTTTTGATAATTTTTTCTCTCCATTGTGTAATGGCTATCTAGAAACATTGGTTTCTCTTATGCAGTCGCTAGCTGAAATAAATTTCTAATTGCCGAATGGCGGTTTTTTGAGTTTTACCAATTATTCATATGACACGAATGTCATTCAAAAACTTTTAAGCCCAACCTAGAAAAAAAAATGAATATTTTGTTGTAGCTAAACACTGTTTTGAATAAAACGTTTTTCTTTCTTCTTGTCTGGTTTCCATCGCAAGTTTAAAGATGCCAGTCAGCCCTACCATTCATTCATATTTGAGAGAGAAAAATTGGGTTTATGCCTTTCTTAACGTCATTAAAGCGAAGCGAAACGCGAACAAACTCTTTCAGGATTTGAACTGTGCTCGTAGCGCACACTTTGTATCGTATCCTACCAGTGATGGAACTGTTGGGCAAGCATATGCACACACGTACACGCATGTGTACGCTAAAATCCATCTACATTCAGCTACTGCGAACGGCGTTACAAAGGCATCAATATAACGTGTACTAATTAGAGAGGTGAACCTTCCGGATGAAAATCCCAGGGCCAAGCTAACCTTTAATTTTTGTTTTTCCTTTTTTTTTCTGTGTTGCTTTGCCACAAACCGTCATTTACGTTCGGCCTACCGCCATTTTTGTCTCTTAAACATTTCTTTGAGGTGATTAAGTCAGAAAAGGTGTTTAATTTGCCCTTATTGGATTTCTGTACTGAGGCAAGGTATCATTGTTACGGGGTACGTCAGTAGTTGATGGAGAGAGGAAATCTTTATATTTATTTGTTACATAAGGCACTTCCAGTAAGCAGCATGGACCTTAGAACCTCTTTAGTGATATGCATACACATATGTGTGTATACGTGTGTGCTAAGATTTATATATATATATTGTAACCGTATGTATTGCATGAAAACGTTGATAGAGACATATCTATATATTCCAGTATATAGATATGAAAAAATCCGATAAATCTCTCGCAGCTTATCTCTCTCTCTCCATCTCTCTCTCTCAATATGTGTATATGTATATATATTGAGAGAGACAGAGAAAGACAGACAGACAGACAAAAAGCAGTGAAAGAGATAGAGAAATGGGGTCATAGAAATAAATTTCAACGACTCTATGATATATATAAATGCCATACAATACAACAGTAAAGACAATCTTCTTACAAAATAGTAATATACGTACAAAGGTAATATCACTTTTGTAATACATCCTCACCTGATGATGGCCCAAAGCCGCGCAGAAAGTACTTGGGAAATAACTAATTATGGAAGATTTATTAAACAATTCCCGCCGGATATCATGAGATTAATCCGGCAATTCGAAAGGAATAACAAAAAAATATGTAGACCAAAAATATCTATTATATTCAATGAAATATATATAAACGTGGTGAATTCAATAAGTTTCCAGTCTTTTTTATGTACAGGCATTTTAAATTGGCGTAGACTCTTGAACATTCACTATGTTATTGCTTTACATCTTATAAAATGACTGACCAATTTTTATGATTTCAGGTTCAAATGAACAGCTACAGCAGCAACTGGAATACACCCAACTAAAGCCTGATCGTCACAGATGGTGAATTTCAAAAATGCAATCTCGACGTGAAGACACTTTAGAAGAATGATATGCAATAAAATTGTGTTTTAAACTTGGAAAAAAATACCACAGAAACGTATGGAATACTTCAGACTGCTTTTCGACCATGTTGCATGAATCGAGCATCAATTTTTGAGTGGTGTAAGAGATTCAAGAAGGCAAGGATTCTGTGAGGGATGATTAAAGGTGTGGGAGGAGTAAGGAAGTCAATACACCAGAGTTGATTGGCCAAAGGGTTAGGGTTACTATGTTGATATTTTAAGGAAGTTCAGGAAAAGATTCATCGGGAAGAGGCCAGCACTCTTCAAATCGGGTCAGTGGCATTTCCACCAGGACAATGCACCAGTCCAAACTCTCCATCCTTGTCAGAGACTATTTGACCAAGATGGGCATCAAGACAGTTCCTCAGCCTCCCTATAGTCGAGACCTTGCTCCCCGTGACTTTTGGTTATTCCTTAAGCTCAGAGGCTGTCGTTATGAGACCATTGAGGAGATGAAAGAGGCTGTGACGAAGGTCTTTGACACGCTTACACAAGGACTTTCATTGGGCCTTCCAGAAGTTGTTGGAACAATACAACAAGGGCATTGCAGCTGAAGGAGATTACTTTGAAAGGGACTTGAGTTTCATGTGTGTACTATCAATAAAAGTGCCCATACGAAAAAAGTCTGGAAACATTTCATGATCCTCGTATATATATATATATATATATATATATCATATTGTCATCCACCGACAAACTCCTTCGTTGTATAACAACTCTTCAGTTTGGGTAGTCCTGGGAGTTATTTCAAGCCGAGCTCGAAATCATGCTAGTTTTATTTCAGTCAGATATCTTACCCCAGGACCATGGTCCTGTCTGTATGAGTGAAGGAATATCTTACCAATAACTTTCTTTTTACATATACGGAATTGGCTATCGGATTCCTTAATTCATGAGAAGAGCTATTGCATTTTAATGTATATAGCGGCCGGTAACTTCCCCACTGAAGTGCTCAACTCGCAGTGGAGGGGTGCATACACACACACACACAAACATATATATATATATATATATATGTATGTGTGTGTGTGTGTATTAGAAATACATGGAACATTTAGTAACATAAATGTTTTAAGTTTTAGCTTGCTTTACGGGCCAATATTTGAAA
Organism: Sepioteuthis lessoniana; assembly: GCA_963585895.1. Lineage (NCBI taxonomy): Eukaryota > Metazoa > Mollusca > Cephalopoda > Myopsida > Loliginidae > Sepioteuthis > Sepioteuthis lessoniana. The sequence continues at coordinate 214,842 of CAUZXS010004928.1, forward strand.
AAAAAATTCTTGATTAAAGAAAGAAATTTTTAAAATGATTTGATCTATAAAATATATATATATATATATTGTCATTCGCACACGGACAGTTCCGTCGTATCTCAAACTCATTAGCGGGAAAAAACACGCTAGATACTTTAACCTGGGATCGAAACCGGCTGACTTTACGTCATTCGGATATCTTACCACATTTCTATCGGCGACCTCGGTGTAAACGAAGGAATTTAGTGAATATGTATTATTTTTTTCTTTTGTTTACACATAAGCTTTACGGCAACCGAATGAGAAAAAGTTTTGCATTACGCGAATTAAAACCGGTAATTCCTGTTGTATAGTCACAACACTATACATACACATATACGTGCAGAAACATAACGACGAGCGAAGATAAATATACTCTCTCACTTTATTTGAAAGGGTTCGAAAGGGTTACTAAAGGTTTGTGTGAGAGGGAGTTGGAGACCGAACAGAACTGTAACATATTGACCCCCACCTCTTATGGCCATAACTGCGTTTCTTTCCCGTTCTCCTGGGCTGCTCAACTGAGGGCCTGGGGGCTCATCCTCTCTGGGACATTGTCCTCATTCCAGCACTTTCTCTCCAACTGCAACTGCTCAATCGGGGGCCTGAGGGCCCCCGTCTGCTGGGTGCTGGTTCTCTCAACCGCATCTTATCTCCAACTGACTCAAACTTTCTGTGCACCGAGGTATATTATTGTTTTACGCCCACTCAATTCAACCTGTCGACAGTCAAGGTTATCCCTTTGAAACCTTCGACCGGATGCACCTGTTATTTACACAGGTGCATTTCCTATTTTGACAGCTCAGCCGGAGTTAATATGCAACATTCCTACGCGAGAGTGCTAAAATCCCCAGGGGAAGCATATATACACGTAGACCTAAGCCTTAGCTAGAATAAAACAAGACTGACTATTTTTGTTGTTGCAGCATTCTTCCACTTTTATAAAACAAGAAAAACTAATAAAGATATCCGTTTTAATTTCTGTTCAGGAGAAGTTTATACGAAGTTGAAAGGTGTATGACAAATCTAAAACCTGGATGAGTGTTAGAACTTTTTGAAGGACGAACTTCGAATATATTTGCTCATTCGTGGATACGAACTCTCACGCATATAAACAAACACACTGAATGCACTCTTGTAGACATACAAACACGTAGCACAAAACACATCAGCAGAAGCCAACGGTTTTCACAGAAAATGAACTCCAATTGACATAAATCCTGGAATTAAAAAAAAAACGGTAATCCTATCAAAACAGTCACCACTATGAAAGCCAAAAGAAGGGCTCGAATCAATCATTAACTTCCTGAAGACGACTCTAAAGTTAGAAACATGTGTAGAAGCAAAAAACTAAAAAGCACAAGACCAAATTCACTTCCAGACCTATTCATTTTGGAGTATATATATATATATATATATATATATATATAGTTTGGTTTGTTGGTTGTTTTGTTTTAGGCCGTATAAACTCTTTTTAGATCATTTAATGCCGAATTAAGTCATTTTGAAAAAAGTTTGAATATTTGGTTTGGTTTTATGGCACACCAACCATTGTAGGTCATTTAATACCAAATCCGTTTTTATACATATAAACAGTTCTTTTTCAAACAATTCGGTTCAGTATAAGCATGTTTTTTGTTTACACACACTTAAATGGCAAAACCAATTCAGCATAAATACACTGCTTAGTTCTATTTGACCTAAACATAGTACCCTTTCAGGTGCTACCATTCCGGGATAAAGTGTACCTGGGAGTGGTGGCAATAAAGAGGTACTCGGCATTCCCCCAAACTCCAGCACTACTGGAAACTTACCATTAGATTGTTTAGTGTCATATCAAGGACACACTTGTGAGGAGTCTTACCCACCTCCTGCAGAGGGGTAGTCCTCGTGGCGTAATGGTTAAAGCGATGGACTGCGGAATCGTAGTTAGCGAGTTCGTACTCCAGTCGCGCTATTACGTTCACTTTCGGGCAAAAACCTTTGGGAAAGATATGAACCCCTTATCCTTCCAGCTATGGGTTAAATAGTACCACTACTGTTCTAAGAGAATGGCTTTTGCATTAAATAACATACAAAAGTTGATATGCCGTTAAACAAAGAAACCTAACCAAACCTCTCGCAGTGGTACAGTCGGTGTACTCTGTAGCCTAAGCTGGCTGGGCCAATGTATAATTTAGATTTATATTCTTTGTTTTAATGGCATATCAATCATCATGGGGTTTTTAATACCAAAAGATCATCATAGGAAAGTAGTGGTACTATTTCACACATAGCGGATAGGGATAAGGGAGTTCATTCCTTCCCCCAGGGTAATAGTCTGCTTGTGGATGTGATAGTTTAACATGAGTTCGATCTCGCTTACAAGGATGCTGTAGTTCAGCATGCATATGTCTAAGCCGGTGTGTGTGCAGGCATATATATGCAATTGCTCGTGTGTACCCTGGCGTGTTTGTGACTGTTGGCATGAGGTAAGTGCTTCTACACGTCTTTTCGTCAGGACCCTCGAACTGCCACTCTCTGCACACGCGCGCATATATATGTATATATATATATATATACACACACACACACACACACACACACACACACCTATATATAAGATCTATTAAAGACGCTCACTGATAGATGGAAAACAAAGAAAGTTCGAGACAGCGAGTTACTAATAAAGAGCCAGACAAACCATTTCAAAGAAATTCACGACGTTACACTGACGAGCCAAAGAGAGAAATCCTGAGAGAAATGCGAGTGGGAACAAGGCGAACGCCTTGCTGTGGCGAAAATGGTTGTAATCAATGTCTGGGCGGAAAATTGCCGTATTGTTGTAGGAGTCATATTGAGTCGCTTCACAATATATTCTTTTTTTTCTATTATTAAAAGAGATCAACCAATGAGATTTATTAATATCAATAATGGTGCCTTTTCTTGTGTGGAAATAATCATCTTTCCTCATTAGGTATCTTTTCTCTTGTTCACCTTCTACACACACACACACACACACACACACACAAAGAAGCCAGTATATGAATTTTGCTTCTAAAACCTTCGAAGAATATATTTTTTATGCATAGATAGATAGATAGATGGATATGTTCTTCATGGGAGAATATTAGACAATAAGAATTCCATCTAATTCAGATCAGCCTAAAATATCTGCTGTAGAAAAAACATGTAATAATAGATTTAAACAAATATATTTTAGGAAGTTGTTCAATTTGGGGGAAGCGCAGAGGCGTTTAAAAAAAACTAATTCACTTGCTTTTTATTGCAAGAATGGGATATTTTAAGAGTGTAAGAATTTGTAGATAAAACTGCAATAAAAGACCCATGCAGAATAGAGAGCCAATTGCGTCAAGCTGACTCTTGTATTGATAATATGTTCGAGTATCAACATTTCTCAAGTTATTGGCATCTCACTTTGACACCTGAGGTATGGATTTGATAACTGAAGTTAATTTTAGATAAAGAACGTATGTTCATAGCCTCACACACAAAGAAATTTGTTCTATCTATCTATCTATCTATCAAACAAAGTCATTCAGCGTATCTACTTTTTTCAATCCTGTCGGTGGGGCTTAAAATATACTGAAAATATCCCCCGCAGACATATAAATCTGCCACCAAAAATGGGATGCCCTGGATATGATACTAAACTCTATTTGTTGTTGGTGAGGCTCCGGTTCAAGAAATTATGGGAGTGTGGAGTACACGTTCATTGACATTACTCCCAGTTCCACTCTGTACCTACTAGGATTCCAACTATGCATCAAATAAGTCCGTTGAAAGATTGCTTGTATTCAATAGGACCATTCCAAGAAACAACTCCTCAAAAATGCATGTATGTACATACAAAGAACGCGGTTCCCGCATCTCAAGGTATAAAATAACTATACATAGGTTGACATGCTGTTCCATAGCAACAATTAACGCCATGTGCGAAATAGACATATAATGTTCATAACGATAGAACATATAAAAAACATAGGAATCTCGAAATTCGAAAACACGTAACGACTTCTTGTTCAGCTACGAAACCTTTTTATTAACTTTGAGTTAAAAGTTTCGACATAAGGAGGAGAGACACAATCTTCTATGCTGTCTTATTCATTTAGCCTCCATCTCGAGCAGCCCCCATAGGGCGCAAGTTCGCCTCGCGTCTGCGAGCTCCAAAAGTCGATCCTCCTCGTTTGGCGTCTAGTTTTCAACTCTCTTCTAACTTTCTTTTTAATTCTCCACAAACCTCTGTGCGTTTCCGGTGCGTGACGTCACTCGCACTCCGTCACCCGTTTCGTCTTGGACTATTGTGACATCTCTGAGTGACACCTCCGTCCGCCCGCGCGCACCCGCGTTAACGCCTGCAGCAATGTTTGCCCCTAACTAACCCATGTGTTGAGCCGAAAGGTTCTCAGCCTAACTAAACCCAAAGGCATGAACCGAAATCCCTCAGCCATTACGTTACAATACCTTAAAATCAATTGATCAATCTATATATATTTTGTTCTATCTGTTTATCTGTCTCTCTCTCTCTCTCTATGTATATATATATATATGTGTGTGTGTGTGTGTGTGTGTGTGGATAGATGGATCTTACAGTCTGAAATCGAAACCTTATTGGACTTGGTTTATGACCAGGTCACCTAGAAATAATCGGTTCTTTTCATATTGCCGTAATTAAGCATCAGTGAATCGGTGTGGTACTTAAATGGGTGATCTCTTAAGAACAACATGGAGTGTTAGAAACCTAACGTGTCTAAAAACTGGCTTCCGCATAAAATAACCCGACAAGGGTTGACATGCAGCACGTTTAAACTAGCAATAAAATGGACTAAAAAAATTAAACCACCCCCAAAATACAATATTTTGACAATCGAGCCCTTATTCAAATTCATTAAATTACCTACTGAAATTATTAAAATTTTAGAAAAATATATGCATAAATTCATTAGTTTTTTGCCCAGTCGGCTGGTGGGGGTGCTGTAGAATACACCGATTGCTTCTCACCAGAGGAGTAAGACCCCCGTCCCAATGGGTGTCCTTGATATGATTCTAAACAATCTGATGGTGAGGTTTCAGTAATGCTGAAGCTTTGGGGAATGCGGAGCACCCAATCATTGCCATCACTCACAGGTCTACTCTGGCCTAGAGTGATAGGGTCCTATCCATGGGTCAAATAGAACTAAACTGCGTACTTATGTGAAACTAAATTGTCTGGAATGGAACTGTTTTTGTATGCTAAACTGAATTGTTTGAAATAGAACTGTTTTGACTTTGAAACTGTACTTACGCTAAACGGAAATGAGTGAAATAGAACTGTTTGACTTTTAACTATGTGTAAGCAAAAACATACTTATAATAAAAGGAATTATTTGAAATAGAACTGTTTGACTGAACTGAATTGCTTGAAATAGAAATGCTTTTGACATTTAAACTCTGTACTTATGCTTAACTGAATTGTTTAAAATAGAACTGTTTATTTGTATAAAAATGGATTCGGCATTAAATAACCTACAAAGGTTGATATGCCATAAAACCTAGACAAACAAACAAATAAACCAACAAAAAAACGCTACTTTTTATTGACTGATTTTGGACATATTTGAGCTTACAAAAAACATTTCTACATTTGAAATTCTATATCAAGTCAAATATTGAGTCGTTAAGCTAAAGATAAAGATAGAATTTCGATCGCACATGAAGCCAACACCGTAGCATTCATAATACTCTCAGTCTTGAAATATAAGCTGCTATGAAATAAACATCTCTGATGATGGCCAACCACCGAATATTGGTTGGGTTCGGAAATTTATTCTTTCGAATACATCGAAACGCCAGTGTTAACCGACCAACAATGACTTACATGCATCAGGTCTATGCAGACACTAAATACCGTTTTGAAGACCTAACGAGAGCGAAAGATGATAGGGACGGACAACAAGAAAGAGTTTGGGATCTCGGTATTGTTAGCGCATGTCGATGATAATAACAGATAGATAGATAGATCATCATCATCATCATCATATCGTGCTGGTAGCACGGATATCCCTGACCCTCTCTCGCCACTCCTCCCTATCGTTCATCGCCCTAGGTAGGTCTTCAGGACAACACCCTGTATCCTCACATAGCTGCTGAATGTACGTTCGAGCTGGTCGCCCTGCTTTTGCGCGGCCATGTGTGGGGATCCATAAGAGTACATCTCTTATGAGTTCATCTCTGCAACATTATAAAACTTTATGGTTGTCACTATCTGACTTGGTTGGTTAATGGCAGATCAAATACGGTATAAGTTTGAGAGTTCTCAATATCTGAAATTGAGTTATAGTATAATATTATAATAAATGAATATATTCTAGTTTATATTTATATCTAATAGCACAGTTGCTTATCTGCGACCACTGATTTTATGCTGTCTTTATGCAGCAATCATCAAGTTGTGCCGTAAATAGACAGCATGAAACCAGTGGTCGCAAATAAGCAACCAAGTTATTAAAATATATAAAACTAATATATATTTATTTATCATCCTATTACATCGATAGATAGATATTTGTATACGTATTTAGGCAACAGATTTTCCTGTTGGGATATTTTATTGAAGGTAACTGACAAATATTTGTAGTTAAGTTTTGTATCAGTCTTTTCTTGTTCACAAGTGAGATGGAAAAATGAGTACGAAGACTGTTTAATAATTGTCCGAAATATCTGATGGTATTGCTTAGATATGGTTATTTTTTACCTTAGTCATTGGCAAGGGTTTAGGTGCATTCACGCCATAGATTATTCAATGTTTTATGTGATCAGTGAATATTTTGAAAATGAGAATTAATCGCGTGCAGCTGACGTTGTATTTAAAAGCGTAGTGTGTTGGTACTGGGAAATTTACTAAGCTTTTTGCTTAGATGTGGCACAAGGCCATATGAAAGGGGCACCCAATGAGACTCGAACTCACTCGTGTAGGTTACGTAGTGTGTTGGTACTGCTTTGAATGTGTAGAAAGCACATATCAGTATCTCGCGACAATGAATCGCCGCGACTATAGAACGATGCACATCTGTCAGATGTAAGTATTAATGATTAAAATTTAGCTAAGTTTGGGGTGTCTGTGGGTTTTTTTTTGGGGGGGTTAGTGTATAAAAGGGGGTTCTTTTGCTTGGAGCATCGAAAGTTGAAATCAAGTCCGACCAGAGCCGTACGACCAGAGATTTCAGACAATTATTATACAGCCTTCATTCTCATTTTCGAACTCGCTCTAGTGAACAGAAAAATGCTGATAAAAAGCTCAACTCCACATTTTTGTTTGTCATCTTTAACAATAATAATAATAAAAATTATAAATATAATGATAACAATAATAAAGGTAATATATACCTATCTTTCGCTCCCGGTAGGTCTTCAGCAATGGGTTAAATAGTACCACTACAGTTCTTCTAGGAGAATGGCTTTGGCATTAAATGACCTACAAAGGTTGATATGCCATTTAACTAAGAAACCTAACCGATAATATATGTGCTATTAGCGTTTCAATACGCGATAATATCCATAGAAAAGGGATACGTCTATTTCCCTTTCACCTCAGTAGCAATGTCGTTGTCAGTTTTTCACCGTTGATGTGAGGGGTAATAAAAGGCTTATCTAGGTTTT
>CAUZXS010004928.1:227500-237500 GCA_963585895.1 Sepioteuthis lessoniana
TTTCGTCACTGCAACTGTTATTTTTCTATTTCTCTCTTTCTCCTTTGCATTTTTTTTACATGTGTGTATTTTGTGTTTGTGTATCTACATAGGCGCTCGTGTCCACTATAGAGATCAAACAGAACACCATTTGTAAGAAAAGTACATTAGTTGAAAAATACATCCCTTTGTGAACCTATTCATTTTAAAGTATTTAATTCTTTCTCTCATGGGACCAAAGAAAAAAATCATATATATATATGTGTGTGTGTGTGTGTGTGTGTGTGTGTGTGTGCGTTCGTGTTTGGATGTGAGTGACGGTGTAGTTGTAAATCTGTGTGAATTTTATTGCATATATTCATTTATCATATTTACCCAACCCCTCCGCTCGGGCAGGATATGACACAAGGTCAATTTTTTTTTAAGCGGAGTTTAACAGGTTTCAATTCAGAGCTTTCCTTCTCCTCGACTACTTGCCTCACCAAGCCTGAAGAACCTAGTCTGCCCTACTATTTACCCATAGCAGGAGGGAGAATAATTGGATTCATACCTTTCCCAAGGGTATTAGTGCGATGTGAAATGCAATCAGTCTCGTCCAGGATTTGAACTCGTGTCGCCGTGTCCATTTCCTACGACGTTAACAATTACACCACGGGCACAATCCATGTAAAACGAATACCTTTTAGAGGTTAACAGCCTGTAAATAAAGCTTATTATTATTTATCACTGGATGGGTTTCACAACCCCTGGCAGGATATACCATAAGGACAGTTTTAAGAGGAGTACGGCTGGTTTTAATTCATAGTTTTCCTTCTCCTAGAGTAGTTGCCTTGCCAATGCTAAAGAATATAATCTTCTCAATTTTTTTTTTACCTAGCCGTAGAAGAAAATATGGCTAGATACCTTTTCAAGGAACTTTAGCTCATAGTGAAAAGCAAAAAGCTTCATCTTTGATTTGATCTCAGATTGCTGATTTCACTTCCTGTAGTGATAACTGTTTCACATTCTTCCTATCCATTACTTTTTCCTCTCACGTAACTTGTAAAAATGAAGTAAAGTCTAAATTTGACTTTTCCTGTCTTCTGATTTTCTCCAAAACTAAAAGCATATCCTGGTTATGAAATTAAACTGCAATCGATGGTTAGACGATACTCTTAAATCCCAACGAGTAAGGAATCACCGCAAAAGTGCCATTACTCTTTGACCCAGTCAAAGTCTTGGATCTGTTTTAAATAGATCTGTTTCAGACGATATTTAAAACAATTTCGACCTCTATAAATACGCTGAACCTTAAAAAATTGTAATTACAACTAAATCAAAATGATTTATTTTTATAAAATTATTGTGAACTTTATTAATACCTTGGCTCTCAAAAAATTGATCCTTCAACGAAGTTTAATTATGCATTCGCTCTTAAACAATTGATATTGCCTCTAAGTATAAGATGTTTATCAGTTAAAACAAGTGTCAACTTTTTTGAATACATTGTCTCTTCAAACTTAATTATTACAACTAAGTTGAAAGTGTATATATGTATACAAGGATGGTGAACTTTATTCATACACAGACTTTTAAAACACTGATATTGCCAGAAAGTGTTTAAAGTGGATATGTTAAAATAACAGTGACATATATTACAAGATGTTACTAAATTGGTATTGCAAATAATTATAAAATGTTTTTCTTTTTAAAATAACAGTGAAAATATGTTTTTGCACTCTATAAAACTGGATACTGTAATTATTTATCTAATTTCGGCAAAAAATCCACAAAAATGGATTGACATGATGTAAACTTAACAAACCAATAAAAAATACACTATGTATACTGTTATTACAAGTTCTGTTATTACACTATGCATACTGTTATTACACGTACTGTTATTACACTATGCATACTGTTATTACACGTATTGTTATTACACTATGTAAACTGTTATTACACGTTCTGTTATTACACGATGCATACTGTTATTACACGTACTGTTATCACACTATGCATACTGTTATTACACGTACTGTTATTACACTATGCATACTGTTATTACACGTATTGTTATTACACTATGCATACTGTTATTACACGTTCTGTTATTACACTATGCATACTGTTATTACACGTATTGTTATTACACTATGCATACTGTTATTACACGTACTGTTATTACACTATGGATACTGTTATTACACGTATTGTTATTACACTATGTTAACTGTTATTACACGTTCTGTTATTACACTATGCATACTGTTATTACACGTACTGTTATCACACTATGCATACTGTTATTAGACGTACTGTTATTACACTATGCATACTGTTATTACACGTATTGTTATTACACTATGTAAACTGTTATTACACGTGCTGTTATTACACTATGCATACTGTTATTACACGTACTGTTATCACACTATGCATACTGTTATTACACGTACTGTTATTACACTATGCATACTGTTATTACACGTATTGTTATTACACTATGTAAACTGTTATTACACGTTCTGTTATTACACTATGCATACTGTTATTACACGTATTGTTATTACACTATGTATACTGTTATTACACGTTCTGTTATTACACTATGTATACTGTTATTACACGTTCTGTTATTACACTATGCATACTGTTATTACACGAATTGTTATTACACTATGTATACTGTTATTACACGTTCTGTTATTACACTATGTATACTGTTATTACACGTTCTGTTATTACACTATGTAAACTGTTATTACACGTACTGTTATCACACTATGCATACTGTTATTACACGTACTGTTATTACACTATGCATACTGTTATTACACGTATTGTTATTACACTATGTAAACTGTTATTACACGTACTCCGTTAAACAAGAAATAAAAGTAGTTTTCTTGGTGGTAAAAAAATCAGACAGAGAAGGCCCTCATGTTGTATTCGATAAAGGATGTCAGTCGAAACAATAATTGTCGAACGTCCCACCGACCGGATGAGTATAGCACAAGGCCATCTTTTAGGTGGGTCTAGGTGCACGGCCGTATCCCAGACACGCCTGGCAGCTCCTAAAATGCCTCGCGCCTCGTCGGCATTTCCCTAAAAAAGGTTGCCTCAGGCACTAGGCAATAAACATAGCCCAAGGTGGGTTAAAACCTGGGTGGATGGCCTCCTGAGACTCGAAGATGCCGTTCTTGGCTCGCCCGACATGAATGCCGGCTTCTCGTAATCCATGTCAGACGGCCTCGACCAACAACTACCGGAACCAGGACACACCCGACCAGGTCCGTGTACCTACCAACACGGCTGACCGAAGAGAGTCCCAGCATCGGTATCTGTTGTATGTCCCGCCAACCGGACGGGTATTGTACGAGGCCTTTTTTAGGTGGGTCCGGACGCAGAGCCGTATCCTAGACACACCTTGCGCCTCCAAAAATTCTTCAGGCCCCGTTGACATTCCCCTAAAAGAGGGCACGTTAGACGCCAGGCAATAAACCTAGCCTAAGGAGGTTTAGAGCCCGGGGGATGGCCTCCTGAGACTCGAGGATGCCGTTCTTGGCACGCCCAACATGAATGCCGGATCATCAGAATCCATGTCAGACGGCCTTGACCTACTGCCAACCGGAACCAAGACACACCCTACCAGATTCGTGTATTGACCAACACAGCCAAACGATGTTTGTCGCGGTGTCGTTCGAATACTCCAACTATCGTAACTTATTAACTATATATACATACTAGAATATGACCATTTAATACAACGGGAGATACAGATTTACCTCCACAACATATACAATGTATTTATTCGATATCTTACGATGACAGGTATTCTTGTAATATTTATTTTCGTTTTAGTCTCTTGTTAATCTTCATCAAAAATTTAAAAAAATCTTTCCTCTTGTAGCCCAGTCTGCTCAGGATGTTGAATTCACTGATTGCATCTCTGCAGGAGAGCAAGAGCCCCCAACGAGAGTTCTGGATATGATACTAAACAATCTGATGATGGAGATCCAGTAATGCTGGAGCTTTGGGAAATGCGGAGTATCTCTTCATTGACATCGCTCTTAAGCTCTACCTTGACCCGGAGTGGTAGCACCTGAAAGGGCCCTATCTATGAGTCAAATAGAACTGTTTGGCATTTAAACTGAGTGCAAACAAATAACTAATACTAAATTTTATTGTATAAAAAAGAGCTGTTAGATCACTTTGCAGAGTGTAAATAAATGACTGATGTTTTATTGAATTGTTAGTGATACAGAGAAATACATGGAACCTTCAAACTTTGACTTATGCTAAACTGAATTGTTTGGTATAGAACCGTTCGATCACCGCATTGTGTGTAAAAAATATCTGATGTTAGTGATACATAGCAATTCTTGCAACCATTTAATTTGATTTATGCTAAATTGAATAGTTTGAAATAGAACTGTTTGATCTTTTAACTATGTAGAAACAAATCTTTGATGTTTGATTAAATTGTTACTGAATTTGGAAATATTTTACTTTGTTGACTTATGTTTACAAATCATATATGATATATACATATAAATAAACCTGATTTGGCAGTAAATAACCTACAATGGTTGATATGCCATTAAATCAAACCAAACTAAACTTTCCTCTTGCCCAATTCTAATTGTTGAACAACATTATCCAATATTGACCAGTGTTGATTAGAAGAAATAATTTAAGAGCTGACCGTCTAGAAAGCCAGCACTGTGATCATCTTAACCTCTGGGGCAGCAGACAACTGAACATTGGCTAAGGAGGTAGTTCATTAGTTTTGACTGTTATGGTTGGTTTATCTGTTTAGAAAAACATATATTCCTGATCTCATTGTCATTTCACGATGAAAGAAAGGTTATCTCTTTTACGAAGTAGCTAAGTGGATTATTTACTTTTGATAATATCTCAGAATATAGGTATGTTGTCGACGGGGGATAAGGAACCATCTGGTGGCCGGGAGAAGCAAATGAAACAGTGCAGTGATCGTATAAAAACCATTCATCATCATCATCATCAACAACAACAAGAATTATTTCCTTAAAAACAACCTCTGTGGTTTATTGTCTCAGAGGTTTTTAACCTGCAATCCTAGAGATGTACACTCACTGGTAAGTAAGTAAGTTGGCGACCGTAGTCGAGGGCGACCAGAAGGCTCCCTTTTCAATAGCTACTACACGGATGTGTATGGGAGGGCGCTACTCCTTTCCCTATATTGCTCCACTTTACCCTTGATACGAACCTTATATTGTTGAGTGTTAAGCAAGGAGGTATCAAGTACCATTTTTAAAGTCCTTGGTATGACACGATCTGTGATTGAACCCAAGTCCCCCGGACGATTGGCGAACACTCTACCACTAGTCCAATGAGCGGGTTATTTAACTGGTAGTAGGATTTAATAATCTAAATATTCCGTAGCAGTGTCGATACTACTGTATTGGTGCACCCTTTATACTCTAACAAAATACATGAAGAAAAAACAATATGGAAGCTACACAAGAATCCTACGTGCTGTTTTGAACAAATCCTGGAAGCAGCACTCGACTAAAAGGCAGATATACGGCTACTTGCCTCCCATCTCATTAACCATCTGAGTAAGATGTACAAGACATACTGGGCACGACTTCAAAAATAAGAATAAACTTATAAGCAATGTTCTCCAATGGACTCCTACATACCAGTGTTGGCCGATTAGCCAAGAAATATATAAATCAACTCAGAGTGGACACTGGGTACCGTCTATAGAAAATGCCGGAAACAATCTTCAATGAGGATGATTTAATGATGATGGTGATGATGAATGTTTATTGTTTCAGACTTTGTCTTTACTCTCCCTTTGATTCCTAGAACCGAAGTCAGGGCTCCCTTTTTATCTCTCTTTGTGTCCGAGTCAGCGACAATTTCTAGTTCAAAATCCCCTTTTGATATAAACATCACTATTTACAGTGTCGCTTATCAATCAACAGACCTTGAAATATTACCGTGAAAGAAATCAATAAAAATGAATTATTTAAAAGATTTGGATAACTTAAGACTATCATCACTATTGCTTCAACAAGTAATGCGAATTGCAAATAAATTAATGTATTGTGGAAATGAAAAATGTATCATTTTGCAATAAGCTGAATGGCGTCTGCTGGTCATAATGGCGTCTTCATCCTTTACAGAGAGATAAAAACCTCCACCCCAACCAAAGAAGTGTCCTGGATATAACAGTAATCTATATCTGGTGGTGAGGCTCCATGTTCGGAGTTCTAGAAACTTTAAAGTACTCCTTTGTCGTAGTGTATATCGGGGGAGAAAGAGACAACAGCATTTATAAATAAAAATCTAATCTCTCTAATCTATTACATCAAAAATCGGCGAAATTGGTTGGCGAATAGAGAGAGAGAGAGAGAGAGAGAGAGAGAGACGGATCGACAGTTAAGATTTACACCATATCTTCAAGTTGTGATACAGGTTCAGGTTTACTCCAGGTAGAAATACATCTCCAGAGAGCCTTGCTTCTTTGTGCTTCTTTCACAGAAGACTGATACCGAGCAGCCTTACAATCCAGAGGCCACTCTCTCTGGCTGGGCCCAAAACAGCGTGACTCTGCAGACTACTGACTGATTGCTCTCTCTACTGACTAATCACCATCTCTTGAGGTTGAAAACCTCCGTTGTCATATATCTTTCGGACGCCCACGCATTCTTCCTGCGCAATTCCCGTGAGCATTTTCGCTGCCCCTTTTTTAAATTAAAACACAGCCGCACATCCTGTTTTGTATCCCCAAAATAACTGGTCTGTCAAATTCCAATATGGAACACTTACAATTAATCCCAGTTCTACTGAACCATAATGTTAGTACCTTTTAGAGTCCTATCTATAAATAAAATGATCTGTTTCGAAATTATCTGTGTTTGATATGAATTCATGATATCATATAACAACGCAGATTAAGAATAGTAACTCGTTACTATTCTCGTTTACTAAGGGTTGTTATTGGTAACTTTAAAAGATAAAATTGCTTGCAAATTATTAGTGTGAGGAACACTTGAGACTATATAACTGGGTGGAAACAAATGGATATTATTATTTACGAATAGTTACTTTAAACCATATAATTCTTTGTAAATTTTTGATATTAGATTGGGATGCTTGAAACAAAACAACTGGTTGAAAATTGTTTGTATTTGATAAGAATACTTGATATCATATAACTGTGAGCAACCAAATGAATTTACAGGTGGGGAGGCAAAATATGGAAAAATCTTTAAAATGTTTTTTAGTCTGATTAGTCCACTTAAAAAAACATGATGAATCTAAATTTTCATGATTACCTTTATTATTTAAGCACTTTTTCATTAAAATTCAGCCCAATATGAGAAAAGAAACGACCAAGAATCTATGATTTGCCTAACGCCGAAACCAAGCCAAAAAAATTCCGAAATAATTGGAGTTTCTTTATGGTCTCCATCAAGACTAGGCCTAAACCTCTTTGATTATGCTATATGAGTCGTTTTAGAAAACAGAACAAATACATCTTCCCACCCAAATATTGATTCGCCTAAGACTGCTATGGAGGATATATGAAATAAAATGTCTGAAGAATTTATTTTGAAGGCATGAAAATTGTTTCGAAGACGTGTTAAAACAATAAAAGAATAAATGGCAGCCATATTGAATAAATTTACTGTTTTATGTCTATCTTCTTGTTTTGTTGTTTATTTTTTTTAAAGTAAAATTAATCTTGTTTTATTATAGTCATTTATTATTATACTTGAATATTCATAATTTTGCTTCCACACCACATAAACAAATAGAAAAATGATTTTTTTAAAATATAATGGGACATTGAAAAATATAGTCATAATTACAATAAAACATTTAGAGATTTAAAAAAAATTATGACATTGAATAACCCATAAGCAGTTAACATACCGTTAAACAACAAAACTAAACGAAAAATCTGATTGGTTTAAATAGATCCAAGTTGTTAGTCAATATCCCTTAGCTCACGAATCAGCCGAATGGAGTTAGCAAAGTGCAGTGGCAGAATCACCTACTAATGGACTCAACCACTCTCAATAATACCGGAAGACGCTGCAATACAAAGTCATTCTAGATCCGGAAGCTAACCTCACCCCCGCGCGTTTATGCGAACTAGCTTACCGTCTTATGTTCTTGTAACCATCCTTTGTTGTTGTAAATATATACCTCTACTATAACCGTGGTGTTCTATTCTCTTTGTGACCCCTTCCAGGGCCATAACATAAAGTTTAGAAAATGCAAAAGTTACAGGTTTGAAAAGTATTTGTATTTAATTGGAATTCTGGAAGCCATGTGTATACAAACATTACAATTACTAAATTGGAAACCATTGGGCATAAGAATTATCATTATTTGGTTGTAATAATCTATATCATATCTTTGTATATATTTATCAAGCCTTTCAATGGGCAGAATTTGACACAAAGTCAATTCCTTAAGCAGGGTTTAACAGGTTTGCATTCAGAGTTTTTCTTCCTTAAGACCGGTAGCCATACCAAGGTTAAAGAGCTCAGTCTCCCCTGCTATTTGCCGATAGCTGGGGTAGAAATATTTAGATTCATAACTTTCCCAAGGGTATTAGCTCTTTGTTAAATGTAAACACCCTCGTACAAGATTTGAACTCGTATCACCGTGTCCATTTCCAACGGCGATAACCATTCCTCAACGAGCACCTCCAAGCCCACATTTTGGCACAAGTAAATAATTTTAGACAAATAAGAAAGTGTGATTTGAAAATATGCTATTGAACACTGGAACATTCGAACATATAAATGAATCAAATTTCAGCTTTAAATAACCCATAATAAATTGATATACCATTAAATAATTTGATAATCATTTCTTTGTATGCAGTTATATGATAAACAGGGTAATTTTAAAAGATTGCAATTGTACATTGAAAATATAGTCTTGAGCTTGATCAAATATTTACAAATGCCATTAAAATAATAAACCAAACTGAATGTGTCGGGTCATTAAGAGCGTGAAAAAAATCCCGAAAAATTCAAAGATATTGACAGGAAAAAGTGTCACAGAAAACAGGCGGACAATTATTGGCCTTAGTCAGGCACGTGGGGACCCTTAAGAAGAGTTCATTTTTCTTTCATAAACAGACCAGCAATGTATGCAGACCCCTTTTTGCCCGGTAAACATTGTCACTTCCGAAATATGACGTCATCTTTCTAATCAGTGAAGGCATATCAGGTGTAAAGCCGCGCCTGGCTCATCTTTTCTTTTTCCCATTTGCTCGTTTCTTTGCTGTCACTTTTTCGTTTTGCCGCCACTCTCTGAGCCGTTATCGGTTATTTTGATTCGCTACCCATAAAGATCTTCCCCAGTCCTTATCTTGTCTGCAGAGAGGGTTACTAATTAGACACAGGTAGGAACTCATGAATAGAAATCTTCTTAACCCGAAGCGGAATCCAATTGTGGGCAAAACTCAAGCTCCCCAGATAAGCGCACAGTGGTAAGATCAAGTGGATTAGAGACTGTTGTATGCGCTTTCCAACAAGACACAGTTGTTAGTTTCCTCCTCCTCCCCGTCTCCTCCACCTGCCTCTGATTGCTTAGCAAAAGGTTAGGACTGAACTGCCTCAATAACTCCCCAAGCAAAGTTATTGACAAAGGAGGAGAAGAAAAAAGTCTCTCTGTAAGAATCACTAAGAGTTTTTTTCATAGATCAGACTAAACGAAGCCGACGGATCAGAAATAGGAAATATGGCTTCAAGATTATCATTACAATGAAGCAAGAACGTATGTATATATATAGATAGATTAGTGTAGAAAAACAACGTGTCTTCATACATACATATATACGTAAATACATATGCATGTGTGTGTGTGTGTGTGTGTGTGTGAGAGAGAGAGAGAGAGAGAGAGAGAGAGAGGGGAAGTATATACATTATATACTAGTCGATTCCTGGACACTTTGTATGCTCACTCCATGCAAATGTTGGTGGTTCTCTGCCGTTTTCACGGGGTCACGGTTAAACAAAAA
>CAUZXS010004928.1:240000-272500 GCA_963585895.1 Sepioteuthis lessoniana
TTTGAGTGTGGGTAAACAAATGATTAATTTTAGATTAGACTGCTATTCTTCAAATCATTTAACTGTTTTCAAAGGAATGAATAATGTTGAAAAGAATTCTGGCTGTCAGATAACAATACGTAAAATCATTTGGTGCCCTAGATGTGACACAAAACTGTGACCTTCATGGTGACCTTCCAATCCTACAGCTTTTAGGGAAGGGAAATTCCCCTTAATTTTACATTACTCTCATTTCCACTCTGACTTAGAATGCAAGTGCCTATTAGAGTTTATCCATGGGACAAATTGAACAGTTCAATCTTTTTACTGGAGATTATTATGATTATTTGTTTGAAATCATACAGCTGTGAGCAAACAGTTCGTATTAGATAAGAATATTTGATAGATCGAATTATATGTGTTAGATAGCAATATTGAAACCACATAATTTTGAGCAAATAGAATTATTAGCGTTAGGTATCAATACATGAAGCTATTTAACTGTGTGTAAACAAATAATCTATGAGAATTAATTTTGTTTTGTTTTTTTTTTTATTTTATTGCGGACTTTTTGTCCTCATCTTGGTAGTTTTTGTATTGTTTCTTCTTCACTACGTTTCGGCCAAATTTCACCTCTGGCCTTCTTCAGGTGATTAACCGCGACCTCGGATAGGAATGCTAAGTCTTGGAACCGTGTCCCCAGTAATTACTGCCTTCCATAGTTGTTGTCTATCGCACCACGTTTTTGACCAAGTAAACCCCTGGCCGGCTTGGGTAGGAATTGAAACCACTATCTTCTGACAATGCTCACCTGGAACCGTAGAGACTCAACGCCTCTATCCGCTGCGCCATGGGCTCCGAATTAAAGACAAATAATCTATATTAAATAGAATTATTAGTATTCGTTTGTAGTACTTGAAACTGTTTAGATTTATTACTTTTTGTAATACATGGAGTTATACAAATGTGTGAAAATAGATAATAGTAAGATATAAAAATAAATGGTAAGATTCATTTTCAAACAATCATGATGATGATATATATCATCATCATCATCATGTCGCGCTATCAGAACGGATATCCCAAACCCTCTCAGGGTGTCC
Source organism: Sepioteuthis lessoniana (assembly GCA_963585895.1). Classification (NCBI taxonomy): domain Eukaryota; kingdom Metazoa; phylum Mollusca; class Cephalopoda; order Myopsida; family Loliginidae; genus Sepioteuthis; species Sepioteuthis lessoniana. The sequence continues at coordinate 241,083 of CAUZXS010004928.1, forward strand.
TCGTGGTGTAATGGTTAAAGCAATGGATTGTGGAATCGTAGAAAGCGAGTTCGAACTCCAGTTGCGCTATTACACTCACTTTCGGGCAAATACCCTTGGGAAAGGTATGAACCCCCTTATCCTCCCAGCTATGGGTTAAATAGTACCACGACTGTTCTTCTATGATAATGACTGTGACATTAAATAACCTACAAAGGTTGATATGCCATTAAACAAAGAAACCAAACCAAACCTGACCTTCTCTCGCCACCCTTCACTCAGGAGTGTTTTAGCAATTTTTTTGCTATTCCTTGCCTTTATCATCTTTCAGTCCATTGTATCTGCTAGAAGTCCCATGCATTTAAAAATCATTGTCTGTGCCAATCACGTGATAGCATTACGAAAAGGGACGCTGATTGAATGATTAAACTGTTATAAGATCTTTCTTAGCATATATATTTTTCTTTTCCGCTTTTATTTTATTGTATTCTCTTAAAACATCCATCGTTGTTCTATCAACCCTTGTGCAACCATCTTAATGTCCTGATGAAGGTTTACTAAAACCGAAACGTCTTAACGTTAAATTTTCTTTATAATAAATAAATCATTTTTGGATTACTTTGTTTTTCTATTTTCTTCATATATATATATATATATATATATATATATATATGTGTGTGTGTGTGTGTGTGTGTGTGTGTGTGTATCTGTGTGTGCTTGTGTGTGTGTGTGTGTGGTTTGCTTGTTTGCTGAGCGGTAAGATACTAAGTCTATCATAAACCTGGACGGGTTTCGATCCCAGCTTCAAGCGTCCTACGTGTCTTGCCACACTAAAGATTTGAGATATAACAAAACAGTATGTCTGTGGATGACAATATATACGCTCCCCCACGAGGGATGAGCACTCTGGCGAAGGAATTTACGGCACCCAATCTCATAACGCAAAGTTCTTCGAGTCATTTGAGCACTTTGGTATCCGGGAAGGCAGAAATGTAAACAAACAAAAGCTACTACATAGGCCTTATAATTGCCGAGCTGAGATGGTTCGCTTGCTGGCTGAGCGGTATGATACAAAATCATACGTAAAGTTGGGCGGGTTTCGATCCCAGCTTCAAGCATCCTACGCGTCTGAAGAGTTGTGATACAACGAAACAGTTTCTCAGTAGATGACTATATATATATATATATATATATATCGCTCAGTCCCTTGGCAAAGTCACGAAAGCATCTGTTGTCCTTCAGCTATTGGTAAATAATAGGCCAGATTAAGTAGTTTTGTCGGAGGAGAGTGTCCAGTCTGGGATAAGGAAAAATCTTAATATAAATCGGATATAATCTGCTTAAAAATTGACCTTATGTTAAATCCTGCACTAGGGGGAGAGGGTAGATTAATGGGAACGATGTGGTTTTGGAAAATGTATTTATTAAACAACTAAGGGAGATAACTCTGATATTCTAATTAGAATCCTTCCTCTTTTACTAAATACAACAACGAATATAAGTTGATGTAACGCTATTACAGAAGTAATCTAACAGTTGACAGGTCACTAATAATTAAAAATATTTTCTTACCTCTCTGCTGAGATGCCGTCTGCGAATTCTATTACAGTGACAGACTGAACGTATGGGAAACAATGATAAAGGATCAGAATTCGATGAGGATCGAACTCACGTCCTCTTTCGCCGCAGGAAATAATAAATATCTGCGCAGCCCATACCAAATAAAATAATAATGCGTCGTTTGAAAAGTTTAAAAACAATTTTCAGTGCGTAATATTATTGGCTCTCCTATTTTGAACTAAACCGTATACAGAGCAAATAATCTTCTAAATAATCACAGGGGGGTGTCCTCGTGGTGTAATGGTTAAAGCGATGGACTGCGGAATCGTAGTACGCGAGTTCGTACTCTAGTCGCGCTATTACGTTCACTTTCGGGCAAATACCCTTGGGAAAGGTATGAACCCCCTTATCCTCCCAGCTATGGGTTAAATAGCACCACTACTGTTTTTCTAGGAGAATGGCTTTGGCATTAAATAACCTAAAAAGAGTTGATATACCATTAAACAAAGAAACCAAACAAAACCAAATAATCACACACACACACACACACATATATATATGTATATATATATATATATGTATATAGTGGAGGTGTCCGTGGTGTAATGGTTATTCTCGTAGACACGGCAACACGAGTTCAATTCCTGGACGTGACTGATTGCATTTCACATAGTACTAATATCCTTGAGAAAGGTATGAATCCAATTATTCTCCCTCCAGCTATGGGTAGAATAGTAGGGAAGACTAGGTTCTTCAGCCTTCGTGAGGCAACTAGTCCAGAAGGAAAACTCTGAATTCAAACCTGTTAAACTCCGCTTAAAAAATGACCTTGTGTCATATCATGCCTAAGCGGATGGGTTGGTAAATATGAATATATATATATATATATATATATATATATATATATATATATATATATATAAAGGGTGTCTCAAAAGAGATGCAACGCATTAGATAATTGTGATTTATTACAGAGACAAGCACAATTGTGGTCATTTGGAACACATCCAGTAAAAAATGCATGCTTTGAGCTAGAGACATGAAATCAACGTTTTTTTTAAGTTTTATTAGCTTCCAGGACATGCAATATTTCTTTTTTTTTTTGTGAGTTTCTTGTCCCAGTAATAAATCATTATTATATAAAGGGGTTGCATCTATTTTGAGACAGTTTTGAATGATTTTGTTTCCGAATAAGTAGTGATGATGCAAAATATTTGTTCCTCTTTTGTCCAAGTTATTGTGACCGAGGATTTATAGTTGTAATAGCATACTATTTTCAAAGCTGAAACAAAAAAGAACATAACATTATTATTAGTTGAGTAATTCGCAGTCACATGAGTCCCATGTATATATATATATATATATGGAGAAATGATAGATTTTGGTAAATCTGACAAGATGATAAAAATAAGTGGAAAAGTAGATAAACCAACACTGACAACGGATTCAGCTATGATAGTTCCACTTTTCCACTTATTTTTATCGTCTCTCTCTCTCTCTCTATATATATATATATATATATATATATATATATATATATATATATTTGTTGGCAGTGGCTGTAGAATACACTGACTGCAGAAGGGTAAGATCCCCCAACGATTGGACTAGATATTACAGTAAACTGCATCTGATGGTGAGGTTTCAATTCCGGAACTTTGAAAAGTGTGGACAATACCTTCATTGCCATTCATCTCAGGTCCATTCTGAATTGGTAGAATTTGTTAGTGTGCCATCCATGGCGCAAATAGAACTGTTCAATCATTTACTAAGGCCTATCATAAGTTATTTGAAACCCTACTGATCAACAGTCAGATGGACTAATAAAATACACCGACTGCATTTATGCAGAGATGCTAGAAAACCTCTAGTCCTTGAAATGATTTATCCGGGCGCAAAAAGAATTATCAGTGTTAAATAACAATACTTGAAAATATTTTACTGCGTGGATAGCTGAAAATAATATTGTCAATTAACTTTTCGTTTACGAATCTAATATTTTATATATATATATTTGTGGGGGTGTATAAACTGGATTTGGCATGAAATAACTGTTATATAGTGCCTCGTACCACGTGACTTCCGGTATCTCAGAGGAATAAAAGACGTTGTGTTTCTTAAGCACGGTCAATACTGAAAGATCTTGCAAGAGTGAGTTCGAGTCTCATTGGGTGCCCCATTCATTCGGCCTTGTGCCACATCGAAGCAAAGAGCTTCGTAAATTACAATACTGAAAGATCTTGTTCAGTAGTATGACAAACTGGGGTGTAACACCAACAACGCGAGACTTATAATGTTTGTTGGACTGTCCCACTTCAGTTAATAAACAGTTAACTCTATTTCACTGTGTATCTCTTCCTTTCCACGATGCAACAATCACCTACAAGGGTTGATATGCCATAAAACATTTACCTGCGTTTACCTCGTTCCCTTTATATATATATATATATATATATCGTGTGTGTGTGTGTGTGTGTTTAGGAAGTAGATTTTTCTATAGACATATTTTATCAAAGATGACAGACAAGCGTTTTGATTTCATTAAATTTTCTTTTATTAAACTTTTTTTCTTCGGGAGTGAGATGTATCAAATGAGGTTTAAAAGTTGTTTAATAATTCTCCGAAATATCTGATTTTATAAACTATTTACTTTTTATTCTTGACCTTTGTTGGTCATTATGGAAGAGGTTGGATCGTGCTGCTTTGCGCCATTTCATTCGGAAACAAGAAAGGTCAGATAATAAACTCAATTGCAAATGCTTGTCAGTAATCAGAAATAGAATACGCAGACAATACATACATATATACTTATGAAGATCTTGAGGTAGGTAGAAAATTTAAAGATTGTTTTAAAAGCGTATGCTTAATCCTAAAAAGGGACCCTTTGTTTTTCTGTCACTTCTCTTCAGAGAATTATATCCGTGATAACTTAGCTTTCTCCAATGTAAACTTTGTTGTCACTGAGATAATTCTCTGAAGAGAAGTGACCGAAACAAAGGGTCCCCTGTTTTAGGATTACATATACGCTTTTAAAAGCAATATATAAATATATATATATAATAGTTATCGTCGTAGGAAATGGACACGGCGACACGAGTTCAAATCCTGGACGAGATTTATTACCTTTCACATAGCACTAATACCATAGAGAAAGGTATGAATCCAGTTATTGTCTCTCCAGCTATGGATAAATAGTAGGGCAGACTAAGTTCTTCAGCCAAGGAGAAAGAAAACTTTGAATTCAAACCTGTTAAACTCCGCTTAAAAATTGACCTTGTGTCATATCCTGCCCAAGCGGAGGGATTGGTATATATATATATATATATATATATGTGTGTGTGTGTGTGTGTGTGTGAATGTGATTGTATTCATTTACTAATCCCTCTATAGGTAAAAGGTAAATTTTTAGCAGGTTTGTATTTAAAGTTTTCCTTCTCCAAGACTTGTTGCCATACCAAGGTTGTAGAACCTAGCCTGTTTCACAATTTATCCATAGCTGCAAGAATTTTTGTTGGATCAATACCAATTCCAAGAGTATTCGCGCTACATAAAATGCAAACAGCCCTGTCAAAAGGATTCAAATTCGGGTCACCGTGTTCATTTCCTTCGGTTAAAAATATTATAAAATGGGCACCTGCTAATATATGTACGAGTGTATATGTGTTTGGGTTCTTTGTTTTATGGTATATCAAACTTCGAGGGTTATTTAATGCTAAGTCCATCCAAAGACGAACAGTAGTAGTACTATTGATAGTACACACATGAAACTCTAGTCCCCTTCGAAGTAATCTCCTCCGGCTGAAATGCGCTTGTTCTACCTTTCCAACAACTTCTGGAAGGCCCCATGGAAGTCCTCTTATGCGAGCGTGTCAATGACCTTCGTCACAGCTTCTTTCATCTCAATTGTCTCATAACGACAGCCTATGAGCTTAGGGAATAACCAAAAGTCACTGGGAACAAAGTTTGGACTACACGGAGGCTGAAGAACTGTCTTGATGCCCATCTTGGTCAAATAGTCTGTGACAAGGATGGAGTTGTCGACTGGTGCATTGTCCTGGTGGAAATGCCAGTGACCCGATTTGAAGAGTACATGCCTCTTCCCTAGGAATCTCTTCCTGGACTCCCTTAAAACCACAACATAGTAACCCTAACCCTAACCCTTTGGCCAATCAACTGTGGTGTATTGACTTCCTTACTCCTCCCACAACTCTCATCATCCCTCAAAGACTCCTTGCTTTTCTTGAATCTCTTATGCCACTCAAAAACTGATGCTCGATTCATACAAGATACTCCAAAAGCAGTCTGAAGCATTCCATACGTTTCTGTGGTATTTTTTCCAAGTTTAAAACACAATTTTATTGCATATCGTTCTTCTAAAGAGTCAGATTGCATTTTTGAAATTCAACAGCTGTGATAATCAGACTCAAGTAGGGTTTATTCCAATTGCTGCTGTAGCTGTTCATTTGAAACTGAAATCATAAAAAAATGGTCAGTCATCTCATAAGATTTATAGCAATAACATAGTGAATTTTCAAGAGTCTACGACAATTTTAAATGCCTGTTCAAAAAAAGTCTGGAAACTTTTTGTCTGCACCACATATCTGACCCACAGCTGGGGGTGGATAAGGGGTTTCATACTTTTCTCACTGGGCATTAGTTCGAAACGGAACGTTATTAAGCAACTGGGGTTCAATTCTCTTACTACGAAGTAGCAGTCCAGCAATTTAGCCGCTACACCACGTGGGACTTGTCGTGTTTATCAAATTAGATACATCATTATATGAAATCTGTAACCCGAGTTCAAATCCTGGCCGAGGCTGTTTTTTTTTTTTGTTTTTTGTTTTTTCTTCACGCAAAAGCCCGTAAGAAAGGCATGAACCCATATCATCATCATCATCATGTCGTGCCACAGACATGGATATCCCTGACTCTCTCTCGCCACTTCTCGCTATCGTTCATCGCCTCTGGCAAGTCTTCAGGGCTACATCCCGTATCCTCACATAGCTGCTGTATGTATGTTCGAGTTGGTCGTCCTGCTTTTGCCCGACCATATGTGGGGGTCCATAGGAGTACATCACTTATGAGCTCGTCCCTACTTCCCCAGCAGTGTCCTGCATGTCTGGTTTGTCTGACTTGGATAGTTTTCGTGATGGGAGGTTGGTGGCCGTATAGTTGGTGCCTTGTGGGGTATTGCCACCAGAACTTGTTCAATATTGCTCGCAGGATTCTTATGTAATTGCCGTCTAGCTTCTTCTCCAGCCGTTTAGTTAGCGTCCAAGTAGTGCATCCATACAGTAGTGTCAATACGACCGCTGCCTGAAAGAAACTGCGTTTCCTTTTATCAGTCAGGTCTGATTTCCATATGATCGATAGCCTTTATTAGCCGCGTGTCTATGTCTTTGAATCCATATATTCTATCCATTGCTATCAGACAATAGCAGGGTTTACTTGATTCTTTTGTCTTGGCTTGGCAACCAGTCAAGGAGAAGGAAAACTTTGAATTTAAACTTTCTCCCCTAAAACATTGCGCTTGAGTCACATTCTGTCTGTGTTAGAGGGGTTGGGTAAACTCGTATTGTTGGATGATTAGCAGTAAATAATCATATACACGGATCGCTAGGTGCACAGGTGCCAAAATAATGAGAGTACCAATAGTAACAATCCCCCGACCACCATCAGAGGTCCATGGAGCACCCAGATCTTCATCAGTAATTATCTTCAGAGTAGTGTAATTATGTTTTACTGTCAGTATATATATGACAACGGAATATTTAATTTTTTTTTTCTTTTCCTTTTTTGAATGAAGGTTTTGTATCGAAAAAAAAAATTATTTATTCATTTTGTTATTTTGTGTTCAACAATAAGTAAATGTTGATTCAAGATAAAAGAGCTTGAACAGCAGTTCGTCCCAAATGCGGCAAAATGAAAACAAGGAAAAAAAAAGAAAAAAAAGAAAAGAAAAAGCAACGTATAAAAGTCGACATCCTACTGTTATATAAGAACTGGCGTCAAACTAACTACCGGCGGAGATATAGTCTGAAATCATGAACTATGGAGGTCCTACGAGGCTTTGCAAGAACCACCACAACCACCACCATTGCAACCAGTCGAGTCTCAGGAGTTATTGCTATTTGGGAATAATCGAAAACTGAATGCTATATATTGTGACAACGTTGACAATGAAAATAAAAAAAATACTCATACAATTATTGCCCGAATATTCCTTTTGTAATATATATATATATATATATATATATATATATATATATATATATATAGATATAGGAATATATGTTTATATATATATACACATTATATATATATATATATATAGATAGATAGATATATAGGAATATATGTATATATATAGAGAGATAGATATAGATATAGATATATAGGAATATATATATATATATATATATATATATATATATATATATATATATACATTATATATATATATATATATATAGTTCGGCAGCAGTCTTTCATTTAAGTTAGTTTGATTAAAAAAAAAGAACATTTTATAAATATACCTTTATAAGGATCTTTTCAAGTTTCCGGATAAGTGTCTTATTTTACGTAGAACTTTTTGATGAATTTACCAAAATTATCCGGAACGCTTTCGGAGCTTTCATAGGCCATCATATGGTGTTGTTTGTATGTGTAAAGAGTGCTTTTAAAGAATTATTTCAAAGCTCGGGACAATTTTGGTAAATTCATCTACTAATTTTAACACAAAACCAAGTCACTTATTAGGAAGCTTAAAAAGATCTTTATAAAATAATGTAAACAAAATGTGTATTTATTATCTAATCAAACATGCATCTATATATATATATATATATATATATATATATATATGTATTTGTGTATTGGAACTCTGATTGCTGAATCTCTTTCTTAGGATGATAACCATTATATTATGTTCGCTTTCAGTAGGATACACTGACTGCATCTCTGGAGAAGGGCAATATACCCTTAACAAAAGAGTGTCCTAGATATGACATTAAGCAATCTGATAGCGAGGCTCCAACCCAGGAGATTTAGGGAATTTGGAGTACCTCATTATTGCCATTACTTCCCGCTCCATTCTGACCCGGAGTGGTAGCATCTGAAAGCATTCTGTCTTTGGGTCAAATAGAACTGAGTGACATTTAAACTGTGCGCAAACAACTGACTTACATTAAATCGAATTGTTAGAAATGAAACTGTTTGACCATTTAACTGTATCTTAGCAAATTTCTGATGTTTAATTAAATTATTAGTGATACATAGCAATATTTGTACTTGAACCCATTTAACTGTATGCAAACGAATAGTTATGTTGAATAGGGTCCTTAGGGTTAAATGATTGATATTACATTATTATACTTAGAACTATTTGACTACATGCAAATAAAACTTAATGTGGAATACTTAAAACCGCTGAACTATATTCAAAATAGAATTATTGGTATTACATAGCAATATTTGGAACCATTTAACAGGGTGCAAATGAATGAATGGTGCTTAATAGAATAGTGTTAAATAGCAATATTTATAAACACTTCACCGTGTGCAAGCAAATGATGAAGATTAGATAGAATGATAAGTGTTTGATAGCAATAACTGAAACCATTTAACTGTCAATAAGAATCAATAACTCAACTTATGCGTTCTAACTCGTTTAAAAATAAAACTACGTACAAATCTTGTTAACTGTATGCAAACAAATGACTGAGGTCAAATCAAAGTATTACTGTTACATAGCAATATCTGAAAACATGTAACAGTGCAAAACAATGAGTTATGGTTCATTTAAAAAATTCTCTTCAAAACGTGTCTACAAATCATTCAATTATATATATATATATATAAAGATGATTTGGCATTATATAACCTACAATATGCCATAGAACAAGACCAAACAGGTCCAACCTAATACTAATAATTAATTCACAGCAAAATGGTATAATGAAAATCATTTGTTTGCACTTACTGCATAGTTTCATGTATTCCGATCAAATTTTGATAATTTACACACAATTATGTGGTTTAAGTAAAGTTGGCGACCTTAGTTGAGGGCGACCAAAAGGCTCCCTTTTCAATAGCTAGACACGACTGAGAGGACAAAGTGATCCACTGGGAGATGTGCTAGAAAATGAAAGTTTGACCATACGAACAAATGGTATATGCACAACCCAGCATCTGTCCTGGAGAATGAGACGTACAAACTCCTCTGGGATTTTGAGATACAAACGGATCACCTAATCTTTGCCAGGCGACCAGACTTTGTAATTATCAACAAAAAAAGGGGGGAATTTGCAAAATTGTGGACTTTGCTGTCCTGGCTAACCACAGATTAAAATTGAAAGAAAGCGAAAGAAGGATAAAAACCTGGACCTTGCTAGGGAATTAAAAAAAAACTGTTGAACATGAAAGAGACGGTAATACCAATTATAATTGGTGCACTCGGTACTGTCACCAAAGGATTGATACAAGGATTGGAAGATTTTGAAATGAGGACGAGTGGAGACCATCCAAACTACAGCATTATTAAGTTCGGCCAGAATACTGAGAAGAGTCCTGGAGACATTCAACACAGAGTCATTCAATAGATAAGTAGCATTTCTTAAAAAACAAAAATAAAAGTAAAATAATTTTTTCCAAGAATTTTTGGTTTCATTTGGTTTGGCTGGGTGAGGAGACTTGCTGTCACACGAACTTCAGTGAGAAACCATCGGGTAACGCTAGTGAGAAAAACTCGAAAAGGAGAAAATAATAATAATAATCTTTAGGTATCAAGTATTCCTAACATCAATTATTCAATTTAATAATAATCATTTCTTGCACACAGATATATGGTTTCAAGTATTCATATCTAATACTAATAATTTTTTCAAATAGTTCTGTTTGGCTGATTGATGTATTTTAATAAATACTATCACCTACTTCTATCTTATACTAACAGTTTTCAAACAGATCTATTGTTGTATATTGACCTCCGACCCGGCCAGGCTGTCAAAATAGGAAATGCACCTGTGTAAATAACAGGTGCATCCGTTCGAGAACATCAGAATTATAACATTGACCTTGGATGGGTTGAATGATTGCAATTGTGACGCCCACAAGAAGAAGGTGGGCGTGAACTATTATATAACTCGGTGAAGACAGGAAGTCAGTTGGAGACAAGATGTGGTAGACAAAGCCAGTACGCAGCAGAGTGGGCCCTCAGGCCCCCGATTGAGCAGCCCAAGAGAATGGGAAAGAAACATGGTTATGGCCAATGGAGTAAGGGTCAATATGTTCAGTTCTGTTGGGTCTCCAACTCTCTCTCACACACAAACTTTTCAAATAAAGTGAGAGGTATATTTTTCTAAAAAATGTGTCGCTCGTCTTCATTGTGTTGTCGTTACTATTCTGCATGCATCTGCATATGAGTATACAACACTATTTGACCTATTGATAGGATTCTAAATTGTCCTCATACAGTTAGATAGGAACATTGCTACAATATAATACATATAATTTGAACAGTTATATGGATTCTTGTATTCCTATGTTATACAAATTTCAAAAATAGAAGGAATTAAAACTGCTATTAATACTTTGGGTCGTAGTCAACCTGAGAATAATGGTCAAGAAAGAGTACTCCAAACTCTTCAGGTATCCAGAATTGGATCCTCACCATCAGATACCGTTTATCATCATACTCAGAATACAAAAGGCTGTTTACGTTTCACATTGCGCTAATATTCTTCGAAAGATCATTATTGCATCTGTTCTACTCATTCTAGCTTTGGGATAATAGTAGGACAGACTGGGTTCTTTAGCTTGGTTTCGGCAACGAGTCTAAGAGGAGAAAAACTCTGAATTCACACTAGTTTTAATCTGCTGATATATCAACTTCGTGTTACATCCTATCCGTTGTGAAGATGATGGTTAAATCCAGAACTGGAATCTCATCACAGGATGCACTTTAATTTCATTCGTAGAACACGTTGTGCCTCGGCATAGATATACATTTAAACCCGGAAAGAGATAATCAGAAGCCGCTCCCTATTTTATCACGATTAAATCGGTCTGAGCAAGCAAAATCACTTTCAAGGAGAAACTTTGTGAAACGCAAGAAAGATGAACACAAGACGTAATCCATAAACGTTAACAGACAGATATATATATATTTTTTTTCCTGTATGGACATGAAACATTTATTAAAAAAAGTGAAGAATTTCTTTGTTGAGCAGATATTTCTTCACGATTTTTCAAATACACAACAATCCAGGTGTTAACAGTATCTTTTCTTGTATAGATTCAGGGTATGAACACACGCACTTACTAATAGATAAAAAATTTTAAAAAAAAGACGCAGATGTTGAGTAATTCTTTGTTTTAAGAAAAGCACTGAGTATAAGTTAGAATAAAATTGCCAGTAGCATATTTTAAAAAAAAATCCATATCTCTTGAAAAGTTAAGAATGGTCATTAATTATTTTATGAAATGTATATCTGTTTTTTTTCTTAGAGTTTTCACGAGTTTTGGTTTGGTTTCTGTGTTTAACGGCGTATCAACCTTCGTGGGTTATCTAACGTCAAAGCCATCCATGTAGAAGAACTGCATAGAAACTACTTAACCCATAGGTGGGAGAATAAGGGTGTTAATACCTTTCTTAAGGTTTTAAGTCCGGAAGTGAACGTAATAGGGTGACTTTAGTTAGAACGTGCTTACTTCGACGCCTCACTCCAATACTTTTGCCATTTCGACACGGAGACTCTCCCATTTTGAAGGCTAACTCAGGGGGCTTGGGATTCTAAATGATTTTCCTATATAGACGTTAGTAAAAAGTAAGTAACGTTGGTGACCATAGTCGAGGGTAACCCGAAGGCTCCCTTTTCGATAGCTACTACACCAAGGTGCAGGGGAGGGCGCTAATTCTTTCCCTGGATGGCTCCACTTTACCCTTGATCCATACCTTATAATGCTGAGTGTTAAGCAAGGACACGTAAAGTATCCTAAATGAATAGTTTATTTATCACAAATCATTTGATATATTCAATTTATAATTATTTAAGTTATTCAAATTACGCCGTATCTACTCACTATATACCCACTATCAGTGTCGATCCTGAATCCCCTGAGGATCGACCACGTGAAATTCAGAGTTACGGATTCTTTTCCTGTTTTATTCTGCGATATAGTTAAAATGTGGTGATATTGCTTAGTGTTTTTGTGCTATGACTACCGTATATTGCCGATTAAGACGTTTGCGGGAGGCATTAGGTTATATATATATATATATATATATATATATATATATATATATATATATATTACGAGAGTGTTGGTCGTCAGTAAATCACTATGTGGTTATGTGTCGAACCAAGTGCAATATAATTTGGAGAGTGCTCATTATCTATGATAGAGCTATTATAATAATAATGATAATGATTAAATATATATTATATTTATATTTAATCCATGGAAAATATTATTCTGCAACCTAAGGTTTCGTGAAGTTTATTACAACATTCATCTGGCATCTTAACTGCCTGATGAATTTTATTATAAACTTCATGAAACCTTAGGTTGCAGAATATTATTTCCCATGGATTAAATATATATATATAATATACATTTATTTATTATCATTATATATATATATATATATATATATATATATAATCATCCACAGACAGACTGTTTCGTTGTATCCCAACTCTTCAGTGTGGCTAGATATGTAGGACGCTTGAAGTTGGGATCGAAACCCGCCCAACTTTACGTCAGATTGAGTGTAAGACCGCTCGGCCAACAAGCGTTTCACAAGCTTGGGAATTATAAGTAGTAGCGTTCGTTTGTTTATATTTTATACCTTACCAGATACCGTAGTGCTCAATAACACAGAACCATTTCATAGATAAGTAGCTGTTCTTAAAAAAAAAAAAAAAAGTAAAGTAATTTTTTCCATGATTTTTTCCATGAATATAAGCACTGCATTTTTTGGTTTCATTTGGTTTGGCTCGGTTTTTATGGCATATAAATAATTGTAGCTTATTTAATCCCAAACCCTCTTTATATATATATATATATATATATATATATATATATATATATATATATATATATATATATATGTCTAGTAAAAAAAGCTTTTTGTAGATAACATTTTTCAATGTGCCTGAGGTCAATTTTTGCACACAGTTAAATGCTTTCAAGCATTTCTATCTAACATGAATAATTCTATTGACTATGAATCATTTTTGTACACACCTAAATGGATAAACATATACGATTTCTAAGTGAATAGTCTGTCAGTAATTTCATTTTTAAATGAGTTAAAACAAATTTGTTTGCCCGCTATTTCTGTTATTGTTTCGACACAGTAAAATAGTTTCAATTATTGCTAATCTAACTCTTATAACTCTCTTCAATATTAATCATGCGTTTCCATACCGAAAAGTGGTTACAAGTATTGCTATTTAGCACTAATTATTCAATTCAACATCGCTTATTCGTTTAAGCATTGTTAAAAGATTCCAACTATTGTTATGTATCACAAACAATTCAATTAAACATCAGTTATAACCAGTTAAATATCGTCGCAGGAAATGGACATGGCGACACGAGTTTAAACCCTGGACGAGACTGATTGCATTTCACCTAACACTATTACCCTTGAGAAAGGTATGAATCCAATTATTCTCCCTCCAGCTATGGGTAAATAGTAGGGCAGATTAGGACCTTCAGCCTTGGTGAGGCAACTAGTCTAGGAAAAGGAAAACTCTGAATTCAAACCTGTTAAACTCCGCTTAAAAAATTGACCTTGTGTCATATCTTGCCAGAGCGGGGGGGGGTTGATAAATATGAGTTATAATCAGTTAAATAAGCAAGCAGTTCTATTTCTAAGAAAACTCTTTGACCCATAGATTGAACCCTATCAGATACTACCACTCCGGTTCAACATGTGTGTAGGAGCAATAGCATGAAAGAGTACCCCACATTCCCCAAATCTTCAGGACTGGGGCCTCTCCATCAGATTGTTTAGAGTCATATCCTGGAAATTCGTTGGATGGTGGGTTCGTGCCCTTCTCCAGAGATTCTGTCAGCGTGTTCTGCAGCCCCAGCCGAAGGTGCAGGTAGTTTTTTGGAATTGATTTATCGTGAAACGTGTTTTAATCTCGCAAAATATATTTGAGGCTATTCAAAATGGTCCCAAATCAAACTAGCTGCTTCAGGCTTGAACAGAGATCTCTAATGAAACTTCTAGAGGCTGATGAATACAGTCTGGATGAAATTTACAGGAGAATGTGTGATATGTACGGAGAAACATGAATATATATATATATATATATATATATATATAAAATTTTGGATGGTGGTGGCCGTGGCCGCTGAAGGGATTACGTACCTATATAAAAAAAGACACATTAGGTCAAGTGGTCGTGCAATGACTTGTTAATTCGGCATGGTGTATATGTGGCATGAACTAGTGGCTCAGTGGTAGAGTTTCGCCTTCTGCATATTGTGGTAGTTAGTTCGATCTCCTCCAGTGGTGGAGATCACGGTATGCGCTGCTGATGAGACCAAATAATGTCTAAACAGCTGTTCAGTGCTCCGTATGTCACATATAGGTGTTCGCCGGATTTTCTTTTCATGGTAATTTCTAACATAATATATATAGTGGGGGGGGGCTTCAATGCACACGACTAGATTGTAGCAAGGTAGCATTCAAATAGTTCTTAGTAAGGTATTTCACTGCTGATACGTAATGACTTACGCTGAGTTTCACTTGGCTAATCTGTCTCAAATTAAGATATTTCCTTCATAGATGGTCTTTTTATAAGTAGTAATTTACGAAGGTCTTTACTTCGATTTAGCACAAGGCCAAATGAATGGGGCACCCAATGAGACTCGAACTCACTCGTGTAGGTTTGCGAGTCTAACTTGCTAACCATTACACCACCAGAGGTGCCCTAGGTCTTTTTATAAGTACATAACTCTTTAGTCTAGTCTCCTGAGTAATCCATAAGTGGCTCAATCCTCGAGTCTGAAACACTGTAAAGATTTTAAACCCATCAAATCAAAGCATAAATTGCAGCATATTTATATTTTTTTAGATATATTTCTGCATATACCGTAAATTAGATATTAACTATGTTTCCGTCTGATGATTGTGCTCACCAAATGGAAGTTCCAAAAAAGGATTTATTGTGTTCATAAATCTAATGTTCTGCTATAATACCATCGAATATTTCTTTATGCAAATTCATCTCATTTGCGTTTCTCTTTTTATTAAACACACAAACCTACACATATTTATATATATATCAGAATAACTATGTATATATATGTATATGTTTGTGTATGTGTGTCTTTGTGTGGGTATATGCACGTATATGTGTGTGTCCACTTGAATACATGTAATTTATGTTTAATCACAAGTGTATGTGTATTTTGCGATTTACACCGATATAAATATCAAAGACGTCATTCTATACATTTTAAACTTACGAATAGGCAACCGTGTACACATGAATCCGTTCATACATAAAGTTTTACTGATCTACGAACAAATACAGGCAATATATATATATATATATATATATATATATATATATATATATATATATATATAAGAGATGGGGTGTAGGGTTGCTTCATATATTCAGGTCCCAATATCTACCTTTTCCTTGTTTTCTTTTCTTTGTATTTCACGAATAAATACATTGGCATACACATGTAGAAAGATCGGCTTCAGGTCACTCTCAGTATCGTCAACATACGAACGCAGGCCTTTGATATCAAACAAGCGGGATTACTTAGTGAAGAAAATGTTACAATGTACAGAGAATAAGCGTTCGTTGTCACTGTTTCAGCTATTGTCCAGCTAACAACGTATACAAGGGATAGGGCCATTGGCAGGTTCGTTCCCAAGTTCACGGCACATCAGTGGCGCCCTGTTTCCTTAGTCGTCAGCTGCACTTCAGTGCAAGCGAAAATCCGGATTCTTTTTCGTTCGCGGCTCTCACGGCATCGAAAAAACAGTGGGTAAAAAAGCAAAGAAAAAGAAAATCCGACAAAGATGGCTGAAATTACTGGAAAATGTCAAGAGATTCTGTAGAGGGAACACGTGTTGTTCTTCAGCGACATCCGCTTTGTAACCGGCTTTTCTTAAGCTGCCACATAGAAAGAGAGAAACAAAGAAATTATAACCACAAAGCGCTGATCTTATTGCTACAAATAAACGAAGTGAAAACCTCGGCTCGTCTGGGACTGACGTCTCTACAGCTGTAAAGATAATGTAGCTGGGTTCAAATCTCGAAAAACAAAAATACAAATTATTTCATGGAAATAATTCTTATTGCACACATATAATCAGTCTCATCAAAAATCTCTCTGAATTCAAGCGAGGAATTTTTTTTTAATCATCGAACATTTTTTTTAATTTCTTACCTTGATTTACTTTCATCATTTTATGGCATGGACACCTTCTTGGGTTATTTCATGCCAAAGCCATTCTTGTACGAGGTGGAAATTTACTAAGCTTTTTACTTAGATGTAGCACAAGGCCATATGAAAGGGGCACCCAATGAGACTCGAACTCACTCGTGTAGGTTTGCTAGTCGAGCTTGCTAACCATTACACCACCAGAGGCGCCTGCCATTCTTGTACGAGGTGCATGCGATAAGTTTCTAGACTTTTTTCGTATGAGCATGTAAAATTGGCATAGACTCTTGAAAGTTCACTATGTTATTGCAATACATCCTATGAGATGACTGACAAATTTTTATGATTTCAGGTTCAAATCAACAGCTACAACAGCAATTGGAATACACCCAACTAAAGTCTGATTGTCACAGTTGGTGAATTTCAAAAATGCAATCTGACACTTTAAAAGAACGATATGCAATAAAATTCGGTTTTAAACTTGGAAAAAATACCACAGAAATGTATGGAATGCTTCAGACTGCTTTTGGACCATCTTACATGAATCGAGCATCAGTTTTTGAACGGCATCAGTGATTCAAGGAAAACAGTGAGTCTGTGAGGGATGATGAGAGTTGTGGGAGGAGTAAGGAAGTCAATACACCACAGTTGATTGGCCAAAGGGTTAGGGTAAGGGTTACTATGTTGAGGTTTTAAGGGAGTTCAGGAATAGATTCCATTGGAAGAGGTCAGCACTCTTCAAATCGGGTCTGTGGCATTTCCACCAGGACAATGCGCCAGTCTTTTGCTTATTCCCTAAGCTCAGAGGTTGTTATGAGACAATTGAGGAGATGAAAGTGACTGTGACGAAGGTAATTGACAAGCTCACGCAAGAGGACTTCCATGGGGCCTTCCAGAAGTTGTTGGAACGGTAGAACAAGTGCATTGCAGCCGGAGGAGATTCCTTCGAAGGGGTCTAGAGTTTCATGCGTGTACTATCAATAAAAGTGCCCACACGAAAAAAGTCTAGAAACATCGTATGCACCTCGTACAATGAGAGACGATGTACAATTTAATTCATAACTGGGTCGGGTATAAGAGAGTTCATACCTTTCCAAAAAGTATAACTCGAAAAGTGAATATAATTGCATGATTGAAGCTTCAACTCGTTTACTTCAAGATCTTAGTTCAGCACGTTAACCATTATGCCTCTGATTGTTACCTCAAGGAATATTAATGCATATATATATATGGGCAAAAATATTTCTTGATAATATTAATTTAGAATAATGCATACATATATATATATATATATATATATATATATATATATATATATATATATATATATATGTCTTCAGATATGGGCTTAGTTCACGTGGCATAGTGACTAATACGCTAAAATGTGACATACGTGAATGATCGACTTGGGTTGTGAAATTAGCAATTATACTCATCGCCAGTAATAGCTGATTTTTGTGGTTTTGTTAGCTTTAAATAATAGTTTTTTTATTCATTGCCCAATATTTTGATTATAAGAAGGCTATATCCTGAATTTTAAGCACTCTCATTAGGCAACGTAACTTTTGTTTTATATATATATATATATATAGTCGGTACTTTTTTTATAATTCCATCAGATGAATATACAAAACACATAAAACTTCAAGTAATGGATTTATAGTGCACATAATTCTCCTAATATATGCGTACTCTGCTATAGGACCATTGAGTACTCTTTTGATGCAAAACTTTTCCACTTCACAGTTCTTCTATCAATATATATATATATATATATATTGTACTCCAACAAGATACTAATATTAATATATACCTTTTCCAATGGCATTAACGTTAAATCGAAAACACACAGGGTTTGAACTCAACTCATCAAGTCCTTGCGACTGCAACTCTTTCTCCTTACGACCTTATATATATATATATATATATATATACATGACTATCACGTAGTATTCCTGTGGAGTTTCTGTCTAACCTTTTTCTTAATGCGTTTTGCGTGTCCATGTAGTGGATCCATGCAGAAGTATTGACGCAAAGATCAGATTTCCATATTATTGAGAATCTATCTAACAGTCTACACCTTTATAAAGTGTATGTTAACATGACCTTCAGTAGTGAAGATATTTCTACTGGAGTATATGGACCGGTCTCCAAACTTTTAGTTGTTGAACAAATCCTGGAAGCAACACCCCACAAAGCAGCAGTTGTACGGCTACCTACTCTTCATTTTGCAAATCATCCACAAGTAAGATGAAAAAGATATGCGATGCACTGCTGGGGAAGTAAGGACGAACTCATCAGTAATGTTTTCTTATGGACTCCAACACACGGATACACCAATGTCGGCCGACCAGCGAAGACTTACTTATGTCTGTTCTGTGTTGACATTGGCTGTAGTCTGGAAGAACTCCAAGAAGAGAGTGATTAAAGTGACAGATGGCACGAAAGAGTCTGCGAACACCATGATATCAGTGCTACTTGTTAATGATGATGATAATATATGACAACAAATCTTAAAATCAGTATGTAGAGAGAGTTTATCACATGTAACAATTGCAAAATGTCTGACCTTGATAAAATAGGGTATGATAGAGCATTTAAAAGGCATCCGATTGCCGTTCGTAGCTGGTAATCAGGGTAAACGTATTTCAAGTACAAAAAATGGAGAAAGAATGTTAAATAGTTTATCCTTCCTTAGAGCTATGGACTTGCGAGCTGTGGCAACATCTTTGCAAAGGAATAAGACTCCCTCAAAGAGAGTCGTGGATATGACACTAAACAATCTGATGATGAGGCTCCAGTAATGCTGGAGCTTTGGGAATGCGGAGTACCCCTTATTTGCCATCGCTCCCAGGTCCACTCGGGGTTGGAGGGGTAGCATCTGATAAGGTTCTATCTATGGGTCAAATAGAACTAAAATGTGTACTTATGCTAAACTAAATGGTTTGAAATTGAACAGTTTTTGACATTTAACTATGTTTAAACAAAAAAAAAGTTTTCTTTTGCTAAACTGAATGGTTTGAAATAGAACTGTTCATATGTATAAAAATGGATTTGCCATAAAATCATCTACAATGGTTGATAAGCCATAAAACCAAACCAAACCAGACCAAACCAAACAATATCAAATCCTTAGAACAATGTGGTTAAAACAAAAGTCCGAAAATATTCGTTGACTTAACTGTAAAGCAAAGGAAGTAGTAAGTCGTTTAAATGTATTAATTGTTAAAACCATTAAGATTTAGAGCTACTGAGAAACCTTAGAAACACCATTTTTGTAACCACAAAACCTCTTTTAACGCCCAGTCAGTTGTAGCTATAAAATACGCTGACTGCACCTCTGCACTCTCCAATGAGTGTCCCAGATATGTCACTAAACAATCTGATGGTGAGTTTCCAGCGATGCGGGAGCTTTGGGGAATGCGGAGCACCCCTTCATTGCCGTTGCTCCAAGGTCAACTCTGGCGTGGTGTGATAGCACCTGATAGGGCCCTATCTATGGGTTAAATAGAACTAACTGCATACTTATGCTAAACTGAATTATTAGACTAAAGTGAATTGCTTGAAATAGAAACGTTTTCGACAATTAAATATGTACTTACATTTAAACTGCGTGCATATGCTAAACTGAATTGTTTGAAATGGAACAGTTTTGACATTGAAACTCTACTTACGCTAAACTGAATTGTTTAGTATAGAATATTTGACATTTAACTGAGTGCAAACAAAATTGCTTTTTATACTAAACTGAATTGTTTGAATTAGAATTGTTTGACTAAACTGAATAGCTTGAAATAAATGTTTTTGACAAAATGTGTACTCATGCTAAACTGAATTGTTTGAAAAAGAAATGACTATTTACATGCAAATAGATTTGGCGTTAAATAACCTACAAAGGTTGATATGCCATAAAATCCAACCAACCAACCAACCAACCAACGACAACAACCTCTTTTACGGAGAGAAGTTAAGCGCATCATACAATGTTTTTGAAGTATAATGAAAGCAGAAGCATAAGAGTCGAGATTCTCCATAGATTTAATTTTCTTAAAAGACGTACAAATATAATATGGGCTCAAATAAGTTGCAGGTGGTTTCTAGAATAGAAACGGCAAATTGTAAACTTCCGGGAACAACATTTTTTATTAAACAAAAATCTGAAGTAGTTTCTTGGTAAAGTCACAAGGATAAGTTTTCCAGGGCCTCTTAACATCGGGCTAATCTTTCGTAGGGTAGGAAGACGGGGGGGAAGTTAATAATATCAGTTTATGCATATTTACCTGCGATAACAGAGGCTTTGTTTATGCTTGGGGATGATTTTCAAGCGTCAAACTGATAGTAGCAACATGTTTTATGCAGATTTAATTCACTTTTAATTCACATACACACACATACACACACACACGTTCGGACACACATAGACACACACAGAGGCACTTACACATAGAAACGCACACACATATAGACACACTTATTACACACACGTACTTTGACACACTAACACACCCACAAACACACGTATGATATCACTTACAGAATAATGCAATTTCCTGTCCAATTTGCATTTGACCAATACATTGTTACAAAAATGAACGTCATTCCTTAACAATATAACCATTTGCTTTTGTTTTGTCTGGTTTGTTTTCTTCGTTTAATGGCATATCAAACTTCCCGTGTTATTTAATGCTGAAGCCATCCTTGTAGAAGGACAGTTGTGGTACTATCTTGTAAAACCCTTTCCCAAAGTGAACGTAATAGCACGACTTGAGATCGAACTCGCATATTATGTAGCATAGACTAGCATGGTAACCTCTTCAGCACTGGGACTACACCTCAAACAATATAACGGATATGGTTAAAAAACAGAGATATTACCCTCTTCTAATTTCTGAAAAAAAACATAACTATCAAAGACAGCTGCTTTACGTGAAACAAAGTTTCAGAAGTCATCTTCAGCACACACACACACACACACACACACACACACACACATATATATATATGTATGCTGTGGGGGGGGGTGACCGTTAAGCGTATATGTGTAAACAAAACAAAAGTGGTACAAATACGTTAAAATCCCTTCTCTTACGTTGAGTTTGCTGATAGTTGTACGGTAAATTATCCACCTGGCGTAAAATCAACCAAGTTTCAATCCCAGCTTCAAAAATCTCACGTGTCAAGCCTCACTGATAAGTTATGATACGATGAAGCAGACTGTCTGTGGATGACGATATATTCATTAACGTTTTAGTCAAGTGATAACTCAAATCTATTAAGGGTTTTTTGTTTTGTTTTTTTTTATGTTCGATACTCTAATTAACCAGGTCTGTTTTAAAATATAAAATTGATAAATACATGCATATCCATCTAACAAGTTAGCAAATTATACTCAAAACTGTGGATAATGGGAAGTATTTGAAACTGAGACCATTTTAGTATTCAGGATTATATATATATCAATCTATATATCTATATATATATATATATATATATATTGAAAATATATTGAAAATTTTGAAAATTAACTATGTTATTGCAATAATCTTATGAGATGACAGACCAATTTTTATGATTTCACGTTTAAATGAACAGCTACAGCAGCAATTGGAATACACCCTACTAAATCCTGATTGTCACAGCTGGTGATCTTCAAAAATGCAATCTGAACCTGAGGACACTTTAGAAGAACGATATGCAATAAAATTCTGTTTTAAACTCGGAAAAAATGCCACAAAAACGTATAGAATGCTTCAGATCGCTTTTCGACCATCTTGCATGAATCGAGCATCAGTTTTTGAGTAGCATAAGAGATTTAAAGAAGTCTGTGAGGGATGATGAGAGGTGTAGGAGGAGTAAGGAAATCAGAACACCAGAGTTGATTGGCCAAAGCGTTAAGGTTAGGGTTACTATGTTGAGGCTTTAAGGGAGTTCAGGAAGAGATTCCTAGAGAAGAGGCGAGCACTCTTCAAATCGGATCTGTGGCATTTCCACCAGGACAATGCACCAGTCGACAACTCCATCCTTGTCACAGATTATTTGACCAAGATGGGCATCAAGACAGTTCCTCACCCTCTCTATAGTCCAGACCTTTCTCCCTGTGACTTTTGGTTATTCCCTAAGCTCAGAGGCTGTCGTTATGAGACAATTGAGGAGATGAAAGAGGCTGTGACGAAGGTCATTGATGCGCTGACACAAGAGGACTTCCATGGGTCTTTGCAGAAGTTGTTGGAACGGTAGAACAAGTGCATTGCAGCCGGAGGAGATTACTTTGAAGAGGACTAGAGTTTCATGTGTGTACTATCAATAAAATTGCCCATCCGAAAAAAGTCTGGAAACTTATCCTATGCACCTCGTATATATATATATATATATATATATATATATATATATCAGGGGCAGAGATAGGACTAGTGCTACTCGTGCCCGGCACGACCAATAACTCGGTCAATGTGTTATATTTTGACCTTCAACCCGGCCCAAAAATACTATTCCAAGGTAATACACCGGTAGGAAGTGACACATTCCAACGGCCAGTAATCGAAAGAGATCGCGTGGGCGGATTAAGGTTTATGATATGGGACAAGGTGAAGGTCCCATTGTGCCATTACAGTCATGCACCGGAAGAGAGTAACCTCTTAACTGCATGACAGTTATTTCTGCTTGATGACGATTAAACATTCGATTTCGAAGGTCCATTTGGCGATCGTGTGGGCGTTGAGTTATTATTTAACTTAGTTGAGTTTGGGTCCCAAGCAGTTGCCAGCAGACTCCCAGAGGGTTAGAGACGAGATGTGGTAGGGAAGGCCACACCCGACTGAGGGGGACCTCGGAAACCCCCGATGCAGTTGCCAGTAGACTTCCAGACAGTAGAGACCAGATGTGGTAGGGAAGGCCACACCCGACCGAGGGGGCCCTCGGAAAAGCCCTGATGGAGTGGACCCCAAGACCACTGGTTGAGCATCTAAGAGAACAAGAAAGACACAACGTGACGTCATAACAGTGGGGTCAAAATATGAAGTTTACGTTCGGTCTCCAGCATCCTCTCACATGCAAACCCTTAAACAACCCTTTCAAACCCTTGAAATAAAGTGAGAGTTGAATATTTTTCCAAAGAAGTCTTCATGTGTCCTTCATTCCTGCGTTATCTTTCATGCGTCTATCTTTCTGCGTGCGTCCGTCTTTACTATTATTGAGTCGTTATGATACGGCACATGACTATATAACAAATGATATTCAAAATGGATTAAAAATCATCCATTAATTTCAAGCAAACATACTTAGTCTGATCTCAATTAAATTACGTATCTATTCAAGTTTCGATAACTAAGTAGCCAAAAGTTCATAAATATATCTGGGAATAATACAACGATGCTGTTTTGAACGGATGGTCTTTGTCCGGCCACCGTCATATTCATTAAACATCCCATAAAATCGGCTATAATGTTGAACACGCGCAAATCCGTGCCGTTATAATAACAGTATGTTAGAGAAATCCGCTTTTGGCTGTAGCCAATAGCAAGAGCAACCCAAACACCGTGCTTAAAAATCTTAGCACATTCTGACTGCTGACAGCTGTCTTGGGAAGAGGGAAAGGGACCGAGAGAGAGAAAGAGAGAGAGGGTGTAGCAGATTATAGCCGTCGCCGACGTCATCATCATCGCTATGGTAAATGTTGGTTAAACGGCGTATTTTAATTCGTTTTTTCACAAACAGATCTCTATTTCTTTAATGAATGTTGCATATATTACATTCTGTAACTAAAATTTGTTTATCTGAATACATTTTCAACAAAAATCTTTATTTTAAGCGAAATTGAAACTACAAGCTGTGTCTGTGTATATTGTCATCAGTTTCTTTATTCTAATAAACATATTTTTCTCGTCATAGTAATGAACATCTTCTCTTTTCTTCTATACTTTTGAAAGGAAAAAAAAATTATCTTATCTACTGTATTAACAAGACTACAAATTATATAGTATCTTGATTGTTTACAAAAAAAACACCATGCAAGGTACGTTTGTCAATCTGTGCAATACAATGGAGAATCACACAATAGCAACTATGATGACTTACTTTGGGTCCACAGACCACGGGTTGGGAACTGAAGTTGTCAGAGGGTGTGTGTGGGGGGCACGAGTAGCAAAAATAGGCTAGAGTCGCCACTGATATATATATATATATATATATATATATATATATATGCATGTATTTATTATCATATCTTATTTACTTGAACTGTAAAAGCAAAAGTTTGTGTTTTGGAAAAAAAAAGCCCTCTCACTGAAGAACCATTCTTAAAAAGACAAATGTAATATATATGTTGTCTTAATGATCTGTAACTAGTTCATGTATGCAACTCATTACTGTCAAATAAGCTAAAGAATCCTCCTCTAGATAAAAATATTATTATTATTCATCGAAAAAACGAAATAGTTAAAATTGACGAGAATAGGGGGAAAAAATCAATAATAAAAATCTTTTTTTTTCAACGAGAGGCGCCTTGTGTAGGCTTGTTTGATTACCCAATCAATATTGCCCCCAGTTATCGATCTGTCAGTGCCTTCTAAAGGAACGGTCACTCGGAGACAATCTTTGTGTTCAATTAAATTCGTTTATCTCTCTTCTCTGCTTTTGTAAATGTATTCTTGTTGATTCTTCGGTTGAATCTTCAGCAAAAGAACACATGTGTAAACACAAGGTATTCTAATTATTGAATGATGATTTCACTTCAATGATTTCACTTCAATGCTCAATTAGGCTCCCAAAACCTAAACCAATGATGTAAAAAGTACATCTCGTTCGATAAAAGGTGCTCAAATTTCAGACATCAAAACAACAACTACAGTCATCTTTAACAAATTTAATCCATGAATTGTCAAAAAAAAATGTTATTCTTGTTTTGTTTCTTTCGTTGTTCATCCCCAAAAATTAAAACAATATCTTCAGTCGTTATAATGTACTTGAACCAGTGTAATCAGTTTGGTTGGTAATAGACGAAGGTGATTGGTTTAGTTTAATTATAGTAGGTTATTTAATGTCAAAAACAGTTCAGTTTAACGTAAGTACAAAGTTTAAATGTCAAAACAATTTTATTTCAAACAATTAAGTTTAACATAAGTAAACAGTTTAAATGTCAAAACAATTCTTTTTCAAACAATTCAATAACGCAGTTTAGTTCCATTCGACCCATAGATAGGACCCTATCAGATGCCACCACTCTGGGTCAGAGTGGACCTAGGAGCGATGGCAATAAACGGTTTCTCTGTATTCCCCAAAGCTCCAGGATAACTGGAACCTCACCATCAGATTGCTTAGTGTTATATCCAGGACACTCGTTGGGGGAGTCTGACTCCACTGCAGAGATGCAGTCGGCGTATTCCATAGCTCCAGCTGACTGGACGCAGACAAATGTGAGTCAAAAGTTTTGCAATATTTTGCCAGTACGTGAAGCACAATTCGGCTGTTACAGATGCTTTTGCACCCGGGGTCGAGGACCTAACGATCCACAGTGGATTCTGATAATCTTCGAGCGCTACACAGAGAATTTGTCTCTATAACTTCATGCACGGCTTCGGATATTACGGTTTTAAGCCGGACCTCGAGGTTCTTGTAACCCGAGCGAATTTTTTTCAACTGGTTACTGTCCAGTGATCAAGTGCACACAACAAATGTTTTCCGTCGCTTCTGCAGCTTTATGGCCCTGCTCGAACCTGTAAAGCATAAATTCCCGAATTCACGTTTATAGGTGTTGCTTTCAAATCATACTTGGAATGCAGCAATGTGCAACATGTCAGCTTAACAACTACCACAATAATACCTACGACACCGAGTGCATTTCAAGGCTCGAACTCCCTCGGTCACATTTTATACACGCCGCAGACAAGAACGTTAGAAAATACTGCAAACTTTTTTTTTTTTTTTACTCACAATGGTGTTTAAAATGTCTTGGCTGTTCTACGGCCTTCCCTGAGTGTCTGTCTCAGTTGGTAACCTTTCAGAAACCTCGAAACATCCATTTAATTCAATTTATGGGAGTAGTTAGTTCTCAATCCACCACCCATGCCTTGCCTTTGTCGATAGCAGCGTAAATCTCTGACAGAGATTGTGAATTGATTGAAGGGAGTTCTTTTTTTTTAAGTGGCAGCTAGTGTCGATAAACAAAGAATCCTGCGTGCTTTGGTAAAATCACGACACTGCGTCCATTTGATAGATTTACATTCTTAGTCCAAGAATTAGGCCATTATTAATGAGAACTATCTATTTCCGCGGGTTGAATGGAGAGTTCGATTCGGGTTTCCTGGAAGGTTACCAACTACGACACTTGAAGAAAGCCGAGGAGCATAACAGACGAAATCTTGAGATTACGAGAATCACTAAATAAGTTTCCAGACTTTTTTCGTATGGACACTTTTATTGATAGTACACACATGAACTCTAGCCCCCTTAGAAGTAATCTTCTCTGGCTGCAATGCATTTGTTGTACCGTTCCAACAACTTCTGGAAGGCTCGATGGAAGTCCTCTTGTGTGAGCGTGTCAATGACATTCGTCACAGCCTCTTTCATCTCCTCAATTGTCTCATAACGACAGCCTCTGAGCTTAGGGAATAACCAAAAGTCACTGGGAGAAATGTCTGGACTATAGGGAGGCTGAGGAACTGTCTTGATGTCCATCTTTGTCAAATAGTCTGTGACAAGGATGTAGTTGTGGACTGGTATATTGTCCTGGTGGAAATGCCAGTGACCCAATTTGAAGAGTGCTGACCTCTTCCCACTGAATCTCTTCCTGAACTCCCTTAAAACCTCGACATAGTATTCTTTGATGATTGTCTGTCCAGTGGGAACCCAGTACATGTAGATCATTCCAGTGCTGTCAAAAAAAGCTATCATCAAATGTCTGTGGGTGTATTTGCTCCGTCTGGCCTTCTTGGGTCTGGGAGAGCCAGCATGCTTCCACTGGGAACTCTGTCTCTTGGTCTCTGGATCATAACAGTAGATCCAACTTTCATCGCATGGGATTTTTTTCCAAATTTAAAACATAATTTTATTGCATATCGTTCTTCCTCACGCCCAGATTGCATTTTTGAAATTCACCATCTGTGACAATCAGGCTTTAGTAGGGTGTATTCCAATTGCTGGTGTAGTTGTTCATTTGAACCTGAAATCATAAAAATTGGTCAGTCATCTCATAAGGTGTATTGCAATAACATACTGAATTTCCAAAGGTCTACGACAATTTTAAATGCCTGTACAAAAACGTCTGGAAACTTATTGAATGCACCACGTATAATATTAAACAGAAAGTGGGCAATGTACTGAGTAAATATGTTATAATAAGTGATAATCGAACATCCAGATAAATAGCTTCTGTTGTTGTTATAAAGTAACATTCTAATTATAATAAAAAAAAGTAATGTTTCACTTACTTGACGCATAAACCATTTTGCTTTGAGTTCGTTTCTTGCTCGTTTACTGTGACTTTGTTTCAAACTAACATAAAATAAAAAAACGGTGAGTACTCGTTCCAGGAAAATCTGGATGTCTTCTAGGTACTCCAAAATCCATCATGATCAGCAAAATTAAACTCTTTTATGGAGTATGTATTTACTAATGCCGTTGAGCACCGATAGTTTAGTTTGGTTGTTTAATGGCATATCAACCTTGGTAGGTTATTTAATACCAAAGCGTTTTTCCTAGAAGAACGGTAGCGGTACTATTTAACCCATAGTTGGGAGGATAAGGGGGTTATTTATTCGAAAGTGAACATAATAGCGCGACTGGAGTTCGAACTCGCTTACTACGATTCCACAGTCCATCGCTTTAACCATTACACCACGAGGACACCTGGTTCGGTGTATTGGTATATATGACTAAGTATTCAATTAAACATCAGTCATTTGTTTACACGGTTAAATGATCAAACAGCTCTATTTGTAATTACTTAAATTAAGCTTTGGTGGTTTGTTTGGTTTGGTTTGGTTTCTTTGTTAAATGGCATATCAATCTTAGTAGGTTATTTAATGCCTAAGCCATTCTCCTCGAAGAATACTAGTGGTACCATTTAACCCATAGCTGGTAGGATAAGAGCTTCATACCTTTCCCAAGGATATTTGCCCGAAAGTGAACTTTATAGCGCGACTGGAGTACGAACTCGCTTACTACGATTCCATAGTCCATCGCTTTAACCATTACACAATGGGGTCCAATCTTACCCATATGCAGGCTAAGATACCTCCCACCGAAAGTCCTAGGTATGGCATTTAAATAATCTGATGGTAAGGCTTCAGTTTTCGAGCTTTGGCGAATTTGGAGTACTTTCAAGTCTACTCTGATCTGAAGTAGTAGTTCCTACATGGGTCCCATCTATGGATCAAATAGAACTATCAAACTATTCAAGTGTGTACAAACAAATGACAGATGTAAACTTAAATCGTTAGTGTTACATAGAAATACTTGAAGCAATTTTACTGTGTTTAAACAAATGATTGATATTAAATAGAATTTTTAGTGTTTCACGGCAATGCTTGAAACCATTTAATTGTGAGTATACAAATGAGTTCTGGCTTGTTTAAAATGTTACCTACGAAGTTTTCATTTACAAACCATATATATATATATATATATATATATATATATACAGTCCTCTACAGACAGATCTGTTTCGTTCAATCAGAACTCATCAATGTGGCTAGACATAATAGCTTTCCGTAGTTGGGATCGAAACCCGGTTGACTCAAACGCCAATCCGAGACTCTACCCCTCACCCACGAGGAACTAGTAGTAGCGAAGTAAATTTTAAACGGTTATGAATCACAATTACTATTGTTTACATACATCCGCTTAACGGCTACCGAGAGCTAAATTCATATATGAAGAGCAATGACAATATATATATATATATATATATATATATATATATATATATATATATATATTAAACAAGATTTGGTACTAAATAACCTCGAGCTGATATGCCGTAAAGCAAGTTTGATATGGCATAAAAAAAACACATCCACTCACCTAAAACAAAAACCAACCAACCACCCCACCAACCCACCAACCAGCCAGCCTGTTTGTTCCTTAAGCATGACTTATTATCCTAAATTCTGATAAAAGCAATTCTACGACCTTCATTTTTAATAATGACCATCTTACTACTATTACGTCATATAGGTAAGTACCGCTAGCTAGTTTCTTTTACTTAGATGTGGAGCAAAGCCGTCTGAATGGAGCTCCCACTGAGATTCGAACTCATTTGTGAAGATTTGCTAGTCTAGCTTGCTAACCATTACAATCTAATTTATTAAGCTTTTTGCTTAAATGTGGCTCAAGGCCGTATGAATGGAGCTCCCGCTGAGATTCGAACTCATTTGTGAAGATTTGCTAGTCTAGCTTGCTAACCATTACAATCTAATTTATTAAGCTTTTTGCTTAAATGTGGCTCAAGGCCGTATGAATGGAGCTCCCGCTGAGATTCGAACTCATTTGTGAAGATTTGTTAGTCTAGCTTGCTAACCATTACAATCTAATTTATTAAGCTTTTTGCTTAAATGTGGCTCAAGGCCGTATGAATGGAGCTCCCACTGAGATTCGAACTCATTTGTGAAGATTTGCTAGTCTTGCTTGCTAACCATTACAATCTAATTTATTAAGCTTTTTGCTTAAATGTGGCTCAAAGCCGTATGAATGTAAATCCCTGGACAAATGTGTAATAGGTTTTCGATTTTAAGAATATCTATAATGCAAAAGAATCCTCTTCCGTGAGCAACCACAGAAAATTTGGTCATCCTAGTTCTATCTAGAGAAACGGACAGAAAATTTTGTTTAATGGCATATCAACCTCCCAGGGTAATTTAATTCCAAAGCCATCCTTGTAGAAGAACAGTAGTGATATTATTTGACCTCTGGCTAGGAGAGTTCATATCTTTCCCGAGAGTATTAGACCGAAAGTGAACCCAGCAACATGACTGGAGTTGGGACTAACTTACTTGGAGACGGCAGTCTAGCTCTGCATCCATTACGACACAGTGGCTATCTACTGTACAGCTCAAAAATATTTCTGTTGCTTTCCTAAAATAACTACTACATCGAAAATCCCCAAAGGATAGGTAATGAAACAGAAACTCTTGGAAATAAAAGAACAAGAGACCTTCCATACTACCTTTGTCGAGGGTGAACCAAAGGTCCCCTTTTCATTAGCTACAATACCGTGGTATAGGGTAGGGCACTACTCCATTCTCAAGATTTCTCCACTTTACCCTTAACCCATACCTGGCTGAGTGCTAAGCAAGGCAGCATCAAGTACCATGTTTGAGTCTTTGGTATGACTTAACCTGGGATTAAATTCCGGTCTCCTGGACTATTGGCGAACACTCCAAAATCGTTTTGGGATTCTTGACCAAGTCATTTTTGGAATAATATAAATGTTTTATCCAAGAATGTAAAGCAAAGATTCC